>BMAU01019606.1:0-230000 GCA_019973935.1 Trichonephila clavipes | reverse complement strand
ATCAAAAAATTATTTTAGTGAAAACAATTCAAAGTTTAGTATTTCAATTAAACTTAAATTTGATTTTTTTAATTATGGAGAAATTATTCCTTAAATGATTTCGAATTTAATTCCCCGACTTTATCAATATTACAATAAAATAATCTTTTAATATCAAATTTTAAAGTTCTTGCTCTATGCATTGCATGGAAATGTATGAAAATATCCGGCCACACACACAAAAAGTAAAAAAAAAACACTTCCCAATACGTCCGAGCAATTAGTTTGCTTAAGTGGACATGTGCTTCATGCAGATTCTCTTTGTTCTTTGAAATAGCTTTGTAAATTTGAATGTGCGTTTATAACTCAAGATCTTCCACTAATGTTTATATTATACAAATTATTATAGGTTTTCTTTTATCATTGATTTTTCAAAAACTTAAAAGGATCCAATAACCTTAAAATATTGAAAAAATATTGCATCAAGTATAGATAATAAAATTAACATGTCTATAATACATGAAACACTTGATTAATTTTAGAATTCGAATAAAATTATGTGTCCAAATTTTCGACAAATGTGTGTATTAATTTTTGCAACACATCTCTGAATCTTTTTTTTTTTCATAAGAAAAGTTTAAATGCTATGGGAAGCTTTTGACACGACATAAAATAATTCGAAGTAACTCTTTTTGCTGTACTGAAATTATAAAGTTTTAATATCAAAATTCACCAATTTTCCTAATAATTCGTTGCTCATTTCTGTACAAAATCTAATTTCAGACTCTTAAATTTCGAGTTTTATTTTAGTATAATTTAATTAATAAATATTTTAACAATAAAATGAAATAGCCGCCCTTCAATGATACACTTATTGCAATAAAAATAACATTCAGTTAAATTTCCAAACAGAATTCGAAAATATCTCACAAAGACGCTAAGTGTTTGGTGTCTTCATTTAACGCTGGTAAATATTTCATTATTTATTTATTTTAGAAAACTGGTGAGCAAAACACCAGCATAAAAGGTTAAAAAATAAACACAGCTTTTCAAGTGCAAAGTGGTCTATTCAAGTTTATTGAGGTTAAACAAAGTTAACTTATTTAATTCTTTATAAAAGTTTTCTAAATACACATTTTAATTTTCCTTTTCATCGTCAAAGCATAGTTATTTTTAATCTTGGATGTTAAAAGTTATGGAAGCTTTTATCGATATTGATCACTTAACATAGAAATTAAAACCTTTTTTTAGATATTTAAGGCATTTTACGTTACAAAATTACATAACAATTACTAAATTTGTGCATCGAATTAATATCATTAATTAGATTCTATGCCATATAAATTAATCGAATTATATTTCCTTTAGAAACTTAGTTAAACGGCTTTATTGTTAAAGATATAAAAGCTCTTTAGAAAAGAATCACAATCTTTTAACTATATTTTTTCGATTTATTTCACAAATATTTTAATTAAATAACCATTTTTGTGAAGTAACAATCTCCATTCCATTTTCTTCAATTAAATAATGAATGTCGTAAGAATTATTCTCATTATCATGAGTATTGCTTAGTTTTTTTCCCTAGTCTTTTCAACAATAGAAATATTAATGTTAAACAAAAAAATAAAATAAACTCGAGTTAAGAAACCAACAATTTTGAAGCAAAAATAAACTTTTGTTATGTTTTAGCATTTTTTTCAAAAAATTTCAGTCGTAAGAATTACATAAGAGAGGATATTTCATTATCTCTCAAATGCTTATAATTATTAGTTTTACTGTGCAATGTGGCATAATTAGGGATTGTAATACAGGTATACCGGGATACTGAATACCGGTATTTTGAGCCATTTGTACAATTTTGTAATACCGGTATTCACAAGATTAAATACCGTTTTTTCGGTATTTACTAAAAATTTTTAAACTATAATCCTCTATATGTTCAAGGATAGCCAACATGACAAAGTAGTATACGTTTTTGTTTTTATGTCTCCTAACGGGCGAAATTAATTAGACTGCGAATATAAAGTGGCATTGTACTGTTAAGAGAAGTGATAAAATATGTGAATCATCCAAGGAGGAGAGCCAAAACTATCCTATTACAGCTCAGAGCGATACTGCACACGCGCAGTATTCGTAGTCTGATATTCGTATCATTGAAAACAAGGTTGTAGTTGTAAAGAAAGAGCGTAATATATTTAGATATTTTTTAAATTGGTGTGCTTGTTATTCACATTGTATTTGCATATTATACTTTAGGATTTAAAATATTTTTCAGATTCATATACATATAAATAATAACCCATAATAATGAATAAGAATAACTTTAAAGAACATAAAGAATCAGTTGATAATACTTCGGTTTGGTTTCATTATATATATGATGAAAAGAATATGGTGGTACAATGTAAAGTAAAAAAACGTTCATGAGTTATTAAAATGAATACAGGAAGTACAAGTACATTCCATCCACTGTCATAATTATTTTACGTGATATTTACACACTCTAATAAAACTGGCAAATACAACAAAGAAACACCTGTGTTTTCCTTCTTTTTCTAGGATTTCTACTACCGATATTAAAAATGGTATCCTGGTATCAAGATCCATAAATACCAAATACAGGTATTGAACTTTTGGTTCAATATTGCAATTTCTAGGCATAATGTATTCGAAATCAATATATCTTAATCACTTTAGTGTTTCACTGCAGATTTAGAACACTGTTTTGAGTGAGTGTTTTATTAACGCCACAATATATAGTAACCTGAAGGTTATTAACAACGAACCTCGCAATTTTGAACCTCAATCAAGTGATGTGGAAGATACCTGAAATTGCACTCTCGCTTTAAACTACCACACCCTGTTATCAGAAGAACTTTGAGCCTCAACAGATTTAATGTGTATTAAACAGTCTACAAGGTGGGTCTTTGCTGGCACCAGGACTCGAAACAGCGACACGTGTTGGCTACGAGTTCGTGACTATAACCACAAATCTATTACGGCCACTTTACTATTTTGAAACTATAAATAGGAACATTGTTTCTACACACACTGAATGCGAACGCAAGTATTCGCATATAATGAAGCTTATAAAATTAATAATAATTATCCTAGACCTCTGGAATTAATTATAACTTAGATTGTATCTTTCAGAGAAGCTAAAAATATCCTACATTTTCTTTAAATGTAATTTAATGTTATATGAATATTATTTAGGTTGATTGAATGAATAAATAAATTTTAAATAATATCTTCAAAATCCTAAAAATATTCTTGATTATCTCTTTCTCTCTCTCTCTCTCTCTCTCTCTCTCTCTCTCTATATATATATATATATATATATATATATATATATATATATATATATATATATGCAGTATTTCCAATATTTAGAATTTATTAAAATATTTATGAACATTTTTCCCAGAATTGTAACATTTGTCCCATAATTTCCCAAATAATAACGTAAGTGACTCTAGAATTCACAATAAGCTAGATACTCAGTTAAGATTAAGAAGCAAATACTTGATATAATTTCTATTTACTTTATATATTAGAACATTTTCAATAAAATTAATTTTCTGTTTGGGGTAAACAGAAAGCAGAACAAATAAAATTAAAGTAAAACGAATCAAATGCAAGAAAAACAAAAAATTAACAAATTCGGAAATCTCCAAAATTGTTTGGCATTCAAAGTACATTTTCTCTAGATATGTCTGTTTTCAATAGTACAAAGAATCTTTTGTAGATTTCTTACATCAGTATCCTGTACTTTCAGAAAAGCAAATTAATTTAATTGTGTGTTGCTAAAAAAAGGAACACTGAAATTTTGCTTGGAAATTATAAATTAACATATAAACATTGTGTGGTTAATTCTACATTTTTTTTCTGAGCTTGATACTTAAATTTAGTTTACCTATTACGTAAAGGAGGAAATTATAAATCTCTTCAAGAAATACATTTTACGAAATGCTCTAATAAAAAAAGACAGTTTAATGCAATATTTCTTCTGTTGTCACTTTTTAAAGTACGCTTAGGGAACATGCTAAATCGTTTTGTTATTTTTGATTTTTCATTTACGTTTGCACAACATAAAAGGATAGATTGTTGTTTATGACAGATAAATATTTATTAAGATGTACATCTTTTTTAAAGAAGTTTAGGCATATAAACACAAGCACATTTAATTAAAGCAACAACTTACTGAGTTGAAATAAAAATAAAACAGGTTTTATTTTGTTCGTAAAAATTTTTGCAGCACAACAGTGATTTTCACTAAAAGAATTAACACAAATAACCTGATTAATTAAATAGCACAGAGCTCCAAAATTTGTATCATTTTCTTCGAACAACTAATTCTACTTTTGAAGACAATACGCACCAAGTCCTCATCCAAAGTTTTCTAAGGAGAACGGGCTGTGTAACATTTATGCATTTCACTGATTATCCCGAATAGAATTCAAAATAACTATACATTGAAATACAATTGTAATTTTTAAAATGTTATAATTTACATAAAAATTAAAAGTTGCACATAGTTGAAAAATAACCTTTAGTTGACTTATAATTGGAAGAGAAGCGTAATATGTCTATTTTAAAGATTAAGAAGACAAATAATTGAATCTCTTTTTATTTCATTAATTTAAAATGGTAAATTCCTAAAAAAATATTTAATCTCAATTTGCGTTCTTTAAAATGTAATGCTTTGAATCACAAGATTATTTTCTCGTTAGCCAAGCACACACCGCTAGAATGAATGACCTTCAGGTGTATACAATAAGATTTTGATAGAGTGATTATTGTTCTAGTATACACATGTATCAATTACTTTATCGGGCAGAAATTCTGTTCAAAATATCCCTTTTGTGACACTTGTAAATAAAAATTCACCATCTAAGAAATAATTATTTTTCTATTGATTAAAAAATTTCCTTTGAAATTTCTATTATTTTTTAAATTATTATTTTTTTAAAAAAATGTAACTTGAGAGAAAATATGAGTTTAAAATTTCCTCCTAATAAGTCGGTTGGTAAAATTTCTACAGAAGAAAATGAAATTTTTTACAGAATCTTCCTGGTATATAAAGTTTAATTTAAAAAATATATATTTAATGTAATTATCTGTCCTCTTTTTCATTAATTAATAAGTTCTAACTTCAAAAAATAAATAGAGTTTAAAAAGAGTTTTTAGAGTTTTTTGGCTGTATTTGTAATTCTTTGAATAATTAGTTTTAATCAATTAATGTTTATTAATTATAATTAAATTACCATATTGTCATGCAAAATAATCATGTATATAAAATTTCAGCTCAATTGAGCGCTTTAAAATGCATTTTATTAACGATTGAAATTTACACGAAGATAAATAAATAAACAAATAAATAGAGAGTGTGAGCTAATGTGTAGGAATTGAATGAATCAGATTAGAAACATGTATAGTAATACCTCGATTTACGCTACACCGACTTACGCTAATTTCAAATCTCGTCGATTCGTCTTTTTTTCCATCGGTGAAACCCAGACGGAATCAGTGTCAGAGCCTAATGAAGTTATTAACTCGATTGAAGAAATTGATGATTTTGCCAGGCAAATAAATATAAAAATGACGTTCAATAACTGCAGGATTTCCACTATCAGGAGCTGACAATTAATGAGCTCATATAAATGCATGAGCAAGATAAAGACTTTGAAAAACTTGAGTCTTTTGACAGAAGATTGTTCAATTAATTGAAAAAGAAAGACAAATTTCAGAAAATGCGTATTCCATCGAAGGGACCAATTTCAGCAAAACAAGGGATTAAAAAATTATTAGCAAGCTGCGAGGAAATTTTGGTGGAGAAAAAAAATATATTTGTGTGAGCCACACACTACTTGTTAGATTTTATGAAACGTTTATATCGATATAACTCTGGTTTGAGATTGTGTATTTATGTTATCTAATAATTTTATTAAACATTTTGTTTTCTAATTTATTATTTTCTTTCATCTCTAAAACCAATTGAAAATAATTTATTTGTACTTATATGTGAAATTACACACTGACTTACGCGATTTTTAATTACGTGGGTATCACTTAGTCCCACCTATCACGTAAGTTCGGCGTATTACTGTATGAGTAACAATTGCATTCTCAGATACACAGTTACCCTATCTATTGTAAAATTCAATTGTTACAACTTGAGAAAGTAAATTAGACTTTGGACTGGACACAAGATACGATTATATTTTAAGAGCAGTCAGCTAGTTTGCTCTAAAATTCAACTGCAACAACTTCAGAAATTCAATAATACTTTGTTCTAACTTTGGCCTGGATATGAGCTGTCTCTCGATGTGATTTACACTAATGAAGTTTATGAAGGGTCTCCTACGGGATTTCTTGCGAATGTGGTCCTAATTGTAGTGGGCAACACTCTGAGTGGATTGCAGCTACTTCCTATCAAGACCGAAATATCTATGTCGGAGAAATGAAGCAACTGAGTTTAAGAAATGTTTCGTATACTTGAAATTAAGTTATAGAAAAGTGTGTTGGGTGTGACAGGATATTATTTTGTTTTTAAATGAGTCTGAGGTGGTACAGAAAGAACTGTAACGTAACAGTCCATAGACTTTACATCTCCCTGGGCTTCACAAAGTGAAGCGACTGATTTGCAAAAAGATCCTGATAATAACAAAAAATTCTACTCCAGAATACAACAACTTATTTTGGGTCTCTGTAGCAAATAAATTTAATACTCCCTATGACGCCAGTTTATCTGGACAGAGTTGAGAAACCGTGGACTTATCCCTTAAAATCTCATTATCCTAAAATAATTCATTTTGGTTCTTAGTAGTATTCAACTAAATTAATAATGATTTTGTTGTTGTTACTGATGCCACCTGATCGGCAAAGGCCAGATCGAAGCCTACGAAATTCATCATGGCAAAGGGCTAAGTGACGACTGTCGTTAGCGGTAGCTTTGAGCACCATACAGGTGACAGTACGATTTGGCTCGTTTGCACCCCAATTTTGAGGGAGGACACCTGGGGGTGGTCAGGGGCCTCCCATCTCTCTACCTCTTCCACCAACCACACGAGAGGACTTGAAGCTCGACGACTGTTTAGAGTACCTCCAAGCCGCAGAGGCACTATACATTTACAAACATCCATGTCTTCTCCGGGATTCGAACCCAGTCCCTACGGCACCGCAGTCAGCATCGCTAACCACTATACCGGTTGGGCGACATATGATAATGATTTTAAAAAGATTTATTAGAATTTAACTATACACACACACTCACACACACACACACACACACACATATATATATATATATATATATATATATATATATATATATATATACGATAGAGAGAGAGAGAGTTGTCTAAAACGTATTCGACCTTTGGCCTGGAAAATGCATTTAGTGCGCAATAGAATTTTGTTGTCAACGTAGTTCTCCTGCATCTTTTCAATGCCCACCGGTCATTCCCTTACCCACCTATCTAACACAAATTCATATCAGCACATAAACTCCTATATGCGGAATCTTTACTGATCCCAACTTCTTAGGCTGCTAGTACCATTCCAAGTGGTTTGGGACTTTTCTGAAAACTTATCACTCTTCACAGATGTGTAGACATTTTTTATCGATAGAACCACTCATCCATTTGTGTTACTCCTAAAACATCAACTCCAAACACCAAATTGCAGTTGCATTTTCAATGTAAAATAAACGTATAGTATAATTCAAAGAATGTTAATCCATGCAGAATTAAATTTTATTTGAAGAATATTATTGCTATCGTATATATACATATACACTGACGAGAAAAAAGTCCCAACATCAAGAAAGGCTTGTGTTTGATAAATGAGATTTGATAAGCATGTTTATAAATCTGAAAGGGCACATTGATTCAAATTTCCTACTTCATGCTTAAACGTGGTGCTAGTAGTGCCATTCAGAGCTTTCAAATCAGGATTGCCTTAAATGAGTGATGCAAAGTTCGTAAGCGTATTATTTGTCTGTGAAATTCGACATATTGAGTTGATGTTAGCTAAGAATGCCTTAAAGAAGATAAAGAAGCCATTATCAACTGCATAACGAGTTTGAACGATGTCGTGCAATAGGGAATTTCTTTCTGCGATATTCTGAGAAGACTTAACTGGAATGTATCCACTGGGCATGATTGTTGGAAGCATTGGTCAAAGAATGGTATTGCCTCAAGAAGACAGGATTCCGTCTCGCCACGTGGCACTACTGAGAGAAAAGACCGCCCACCGTATTGGGCATGGCTGTGGCGCATCGTACTGCATCTGCGGCAGAAATTCTAGTAGCAGTTGATACCACAATGAAACAACTACGAGTAACTGTTAGAAATCGGTTACTTCAAGGACAGCCCCAAGCTAGGCGCATTGTAGCGTGTATTCCACTGACTCGAAGGCATTTCCGTTTGCGACTCCAGTGGTGTCAAGCCAGAGCTCATTGGTGAATGGAGTGGAGATTTGCTGTGTTTTCTGATGAAAGTAGGTTCTGTCTTGGTGCCAACGATGGCGCTTTGTTGGTCAGAAGGAGGCGAAGGGAATGCATGAAACAAAACTGTCTGCGGCCTAGACACACTGGACCTACACCTAGGAGTTGTGAACTAGGGAGAAAATTCCTTTGACAGCAGGAGCAATCTCGATGTTATTCCAAACTCACTAAATGCTTATTTGTACATCAGTCTGGTAATTTAACCTATAGTACTGCCATTCATTAACAGTATTCCAGGGGAGTTTTCCAACTAGATAACGCTCTCCCGAGCATCGCAGTTGTAACAAAACGTGCTTTACAGAGTGTTGACATGTTATGTTAGCCAGCGAGATCATCAGATCTGTCTACAATTGAGCACGTATGAGATATCATTGGACGACAATTCCAGCATCATCCTGCATCCCTCATTTTGTATTTTTTGTGCTAATTTTGTTAAGCAAAACAGACTTTTAGCAATAAACTTTGTTATTTATAAGTTTTATCCTCATTATTAACTCTTATTTTAATCTATATATCACCCCATCAAAAACAGTCTATTAACTAATGCATTCAATTTTGTATCAAATTTTATATAGAGATTGCAGTAAGTTATATGTAGATAGAGTAGAATATATAAACAGAATATGCAGACTGTAACACAAAGTCTGTTATTTTATATAATAGATGCATAGCAACAATAGAAAAATTATTAGCATGATTTGTGCATAATGAGTGATTAAAAACTCTACCAAGGTGTTCGGAATTCATAGACTTTTGTTAACAAGTTAATAAAATAAAAAGTACAAAAATACAGAACGAACCTAGGAATGAAATGAGTCCTTTAATTTCAGAGAAAATACTTTCACTTCTGTTTGAATCATTCCTTCTCTTTCCGAATAAGGGGCTTAATGATCAGGAAAGTCAAATATTGACTTGAGGAAACACGACACTGCTAAGATAAAATTTTTCTATTCCTTCTGAGTCACTTGGGAAATGAATTTAAACGACAAATATATGGGGAGAGGGTATTTAGAACACAAAAGAGAAATCTGACGTTATAACTTTACATCCAGTTCAGTGTTTTTTTAACATAGTTGAAAATTTAAACGTTTAAAAAGATTAGTTGTTTCATACACTTGAATTTTTTATTTAGGAAGGAAACAGATTGTGGGTAAGTTTTTATTCTTAAAATAAAAAATTAAAATTGTCTATCTTTAAACGTTATTTTATGTTTGTGCGTAATTTGTACCAAAATGTTAACCTACCTTGCTATCAAGATCAATAACTAATTAATTAAATACTTAAATGTTGAAAGTAAGTCTTTGAAAATCTCTTGTTTTTTCCTCCAAAAAAAGAGATAATTACGTTAATTAAGTCCTAAACATACTCTTTTTTTTTTTTTTTTTACCTTTGAGTTAAACGCAATTTTCTTCATGAAATTATCTTAAATGTTGTTACTGATTCTAATGTAATTTTAACGTTGATTTCAAATCTGTTACTAGTTTTTTGTAATCCTGCAAGTATTTTTACAGTGCAGTTGCCTGAACACAAGAATATATAGTACATACAAAATAACACAATATAGATACATACAAAATAACACAATATAGATACATACAAAATAACACAATATAGATACATACAAAATAACACAATATAGATAAACATAATATACACAGTAGAATATCACAATACTCTACAACCCCACAGTCCATTTAACATGATTTTTGAAAATTACATAAATGTTGCATGTTTATAAACATCAGTATTTTATGATCAGTCGCGTTTTGTTTTAATTACGCCTCTACATCTTTTGGGTATGGAATGCACCAATTTCACAAAATGCTCTATCGTGACAACGTGATTGACTGAAAATCTTAAAACTTCAACTAACTTGCGTTTGTTTAAAGATGTTTTCTTCCAAATATCGTAACCAATGTTATGCCATAGGTTCTCTATCGGGTTAAGATCCATAAACTGTTTAAACTGTTTAGGTCATTTTATTTACAGTAATGTCTTCGAGCCTGAAAAATCCATGACTGATCCCACTGCTGATAGTGTGTTATTCTGTATTATTTTGTAGTATACCCTAATTTTCATTGTGCTTCGCACGAAGTCTTACAACTACATGATGATACTACCAACCTCATATTATCGGTTTTTTATTCTGAGCTTCAGACATTAAAGGCTTAATTCTTTATGAGTTTATTGTCTTACATAGGCATTTTTATTGCCTAAAACACATAGCTGACTTTCATAATCAAATACACTGAAGTGCCACTAAATTAAGGATACCTACATAGTAACGAGTTGGACCTCCTTGGCCTTGATAACGGCTGTCGCACGACGCGTCATAGATTCAACAAGTTTCTGGAAGCATTGCACGGAAATAACTTGCCAAATATGGGCTAAAGCTGTCCATAACTCAGTAAGGTTTGTTGGTGCTGTGTGATGGATTTTCATGTCTCGTTCCAAAACATCCCAAAGATGCTCAATGGGATTTAGGTCTTGGCTTCTAAGTGGCCAATTTATGACAGGAAAGTCAGATAAATGCTCATCCAAACAGCCAGTAGCCACCCGGCACTTAGGAGAGGTATAGTTGTCTTGCTGGAAAACTCTATTACCGTGCTAATAACTGAACAGCATAAACAGATGGAGGTGATCCCCAAGCAACTTAACGTACAAAATTATACTGAGGGAAACTGGTACACTCATCAAATATCCCAAACAGTGCCACGAAAAACGCAGGATCCATGGCTCCATGAGTCTGACGCTTTATTCTCAGCCTCCCGTCGGCGTTAAGTAGTCAGAATCGAGACCCATCCCTCCATGCTACTCGTTTTCAGTTCTCTATACTCCAGTTTGTGTGTTCTCTTGCCCAGACAACACGTGCAGCCCGATGGTGAGCATTGAGCCATCGGGTTGCATTGAGCGAACACGGCTCCCGAAAGAAGCGAGCGTTGCACAGTCCTTTTACTGACTGTAGTTTGGCTCCATCGTTCAACTGGGTGGTGATTTGAGCTAATGTTTGGCTTCACTGGTTACGTACAATACACATGAGCTATCTCTCACCACGCACTGTCAAGGCTTATTATCCTTTGCACTTTGCCCGATCGCTAGTTTTTTTACCACCATACAAGTATTCTTGGTATACTTTTGACACTGTTGACCTTGAAATTCCTAGCCGTCTGACGATTTCAAAAATAGAATGGCCCAAGCGTCACGCACCTACAATTTACCCACGATCGAAGGCGTCTAAATCAGGCAGTTTACCCATACTGGCAATTCCAGCAACAAATTCAGAACAACCACAGTACGCGCTACATATGCTGCTACCACAGCGGCGTCACTTGCATATAAATGATGCGCAGTGCTACTAAATTTGCATAGCCCTTTCTATCCCTTATTCAGTGGCACTTCAGTGTATTACATTTTCTAAGTTTTTAACAGTCCATAATGAATGATCATTAGCCAGCACCATTTAGTAATTAATGGTTCTGGGTGATGTCTTTGAAGATTCGAAATCCAACTTTCAGCAGTCTTCCTCTTACAGTTCTGAGGCACACATTTCCACTCTATGTCAAATTAAATTATTTTATAATTTGTCAGGAATTAAGTTTTCTGTTTCTGTTTGAAAGTAAAATACTGAGCAATACCCTGTATTCACGTAAATTTGTTTTTCTTTATTATCGATATTGCTCTTCCTATTCTCAATAGAACTACTTCAAATTATTTTTTCAACTTTCTCACTACAGCAGAAAGACCATACAATGTTTCAGCAACAATTTGGTGCATTGAATAACATTCTTCTTTCAAAAGTGGTATTATTTCAACCCAAAATTGCTTTAAATACACTAAAACATGCTTAATATTCTGCTTTCAACCTTTAATCACAAATACTCTTAACTAGTTAGAATAATGGAGTACTTAGTTGGATGAAAAAACAATCCCTCGTTACACTATAGTAAAAAATTTTACTTATTTTATCGATGTTTTTCTAAAATATGAATAGAACTGTTTGCTTTACATAAAATCTAAAAACGGTTTAGAAATCAGCATACAAAAATCCATTAGAATCAATAACGATAATTACAAAGAAAGATTTAAATACAAAATCTAAGTCTTTATTGAATTCCCGGGGTTTCCTTTATAGGAAAAACACTGAGAAAACATGTTACAATGCTTTGAACAGACAAAAGAACCCTGAACTAGGCGGACAACAATACTTATATAGGAAAAGTTGGAAGATATATCCAACAGGAAAACTCACCAAAAGCCATGACGTATCAGATTTTCCTGGACTCTAACTGGTTCTGTGCTTTTAAAGGGTGTTTTTTAGAGGAATAGAACTTTAAATTGCAATAAAACAACGATGTATTATTCGACTGACATGAATTTTTTTTTATTTGAAAGATAATCTTGTGGCATTACATTTTAAATATGATCAAGCATGGCGTAGATGCGTCGAATGGGCCCAAAACGAAATTGCCGTTGTTCCCGATTTTCATAAGCGAATTTTGTTTAGCGATGAAGCGCACTTCTGGTTGAATGGCTATGTCAACAAACAAAACTGCCGCATTGGGAGTGAAGCTAATCCACAAGTGTATGTCGAAACACCGTTACATCCAGAAAAACTGACTGTTTGGTGCGCTTTATGGGCTGGTGGAATCATTGATTCGTACTCCTTCAAAAACGAGGAAGACCACAACGTTACAGTCAATGGTGATCGGTACAGAGCCATGATTACTAACTGTTTTCATTCCTGAATTGAACAATCATGATGTCCAGAAGCTGTGGTTCCAACAAGACGGCGCAACATGTCACACAGCTCGTGCTATAATCGATTTATTGAAAGGCTTGTTTGGTGACCACCTAATTTCACGTTTTGGACCTGTGAATTGGCCTCCAAGATCTTGTGATTTAACACCGCTAGACTATTTTCTGTGGGGCTATGTAAAGTCATTGGTCTATGCGGATAAGCCACAAACGCTTGACCATTTGGAAGACAACATTCGCCGTGTTATTGCCGATATACGGCCACAAATGTTGGAAAGTCATCGAAAATTGGACGTCCAGATTGGACTACATCCGAGCCAGCCGTGGCAGTTCTATGCCAGAAATCATATATAAAATGTAATGCCACAAAATTATCTTTCGAATAAAAAAACATTCATGTCAATCGAATAATATATCGTTGTTTTATTGCAATTTAAAGTTCTATACCTCTAAAAAAACACCCTTTAGAAGAAGGTGGTGCTAAGTCTACAGGGAAAATTTAGTGTGTGTGTGATTAAAATTATAAATCATTATAATATTAAATATGTGTCATATTTTTATTTATTATATTGAACAGTGGCTTCGACATGCTGAAATAAATATTTACATAGGCTCTCACACAATCTCTATTAATTTAATGTAAAACTTCACGGGTACGACAATTTATTGGTAGATAAAACAATAACAACTTGATTGCTAAAAGCACTTCCTTACAAAGAAACAATCTTGTGGGAAACTACGGAGGAGAAAAACAAAGGAACGTACAAAAAGGAAAACAATTCCAGGCCATGTGAAAATTACTTTTCTTATGTTTTTGTTTGTTGCGAAATGTTATTACTAGTACTTACTTTTAGCAACATGGACTTCTGTTGGAATTGAATTTATGAAAAGCATCTCAAGCTATTTAACTTCAATCAATTAAAAAACATTATTTTTAATAAATCTTTTTTCATTAAAGGAAACAAATTTTTAAAATTTAATTAACTTAGTTATCATACGTTTCTGAAATCAGCACCGTGGATTAACTAAAGTATGTTTCTTGTACTGCAAATTGTCTGTGATATATTTGTTATTAATACCTATTGTTAAAATTTTAAGTAATTAAATGCTTAGTGTGATTTTTTTTTATTTTAATCAATTAGTCTTTTAAAAATATTACCTTTATCACCAAAATACCTTTTGTTGCCCGAAACATTCGAAATTTGAATAAAATAACAAAAATTGAAGATATCTTATATTTTATTCATAAATATAGCTCATAAATAGATAATATTTATCATATTTAGAGTCACTTAGATTAGAATACATGTATAAAATTGTTTTAAGGTCATTAAGATAAAAAAAAATTTTAAATATAATATTTTGGCAAAAAATTAACTTAGAATAACCTTTTTTCAAAAAGTTCCCCTTTCATGAAAAACGCTTCTATAGTAATAATATTTTGCTTAGATAAAGTAAAGACTTCTCCAGAGAGTCTGAACTAGGATTTTTGAAAAATCCACATTATTTTCCGAGTTACCACCAATTGAAATAATTATCGGCGTTGTTTTCTTAAAATTTCTCTCCTCTGTTGTAGTAAAATATGCATAAATCCACTTCTAAGGTATATGTTTCAAAAATTCTAGTTCAGTCTCTGTACAGAGGTCTGAGCTACATACAGGCAAAATATTATTATAATAGAAACATTTTTCACTAAAGGAGAATATTTTTAAAATGGGTCATTCTATGTTCATTTTTTGTCAAAATATTGTACTTAAATAATTGTTTATTGTAATAATATTTTTAAAACAATTTTATTTACGTTTTCTAATCTAAGTGACACTAAATATCATAAATATTATCCATTTATACGCTTTTGCAAAATCACGGTTCCGAACGCAGTCGGATACCTTAAGCAAACTTTTGAGAAAATCAAACCTAAAATATGAAATTTTAATCTTACAATTATTAATGTATAACAAAATTTAAAATTTAAATCATTTTTTTATTTTGCTGTTTATTATAAGCTAATAACTATTTGAGTATTTATAGTTAAGTTATGGAATCTCATTTTATTTAAGAATTTTTACGCTTGGGAAAAGATATGTAACGAGATTCATTTTAGTTGAATATTTAAATTTAATTAATACATTTTGAGGATTATAAGCTTCTATCACAAAAGTAAAGGTACGGTAACTAATCTTAATTTTTTTACGCAATATATGTTTACAATATGTAGATAATTTCTTCAAACGCATGGAAAAAACATACACTTAAGAGGAGAAAAAAATAGCCTCAAAACATTCACAAGAAAGAAAGATTTTTTTAAAGTTACGTGCACACACACACACTGATATGAAAGCTACAGCACTAAATTTACAATTCAAATAGATCTAAATATCTCAATCATCATAAACAAAAAAAAGGAAAAGCGATCTTGCTACTTCTTAATATCGTATGCAAATCAGAAATATTCTAAAAGCAAAACAACGACGCAGAATGAGCTCAACTTTCCCATTTACCATGAATTCGAATACCATTTGTCTGAAACGCTAAGAAATAAACATTTTTTGATCCATGCAAGGATATGACAAGGCATTTCTTAGTTGTAAATATGAAAAAGCGGAAAAGTAATCATGCAAAATGTTAGACGATAACAGTAAGCAAGAAAACAACAAGTTGGAAGAGGAAAGACAAAACTGCGATTCCTGGAACAAAAAGGAATTTCTTTTGGTATATGTTTTGGAATTCGTTTTAGGAACAATAATTTATGTAACTTATTGCTATTGAATTATCGACTAGATTTCGTTGAAAAACAATTATATTATTTAAATTTGTCAGATTAATTTATTCAAATTGTATTGGTTTTGGAAACGAAAAAATAAAATAAAATGTGCTAAATTTTAAAGCGAACTTTTTGGTTTTTTTTTTCGATATGCTTAGTAAAAAAATTTCACTTCTTACAAGAATAATAACTTCTCATTTTATTAAAAAATGTTTATGTTATTTTTAACTCTACACAATTAAAAATAATTCGATTATGTTTTACTCAATATTTTTCAATCAAATATTTTATCATTAAGAGATAAAGAATTTTTCTCAAATTTACTACAAAAAAAATAAGAATTTTTTTTAAATCAAAATGATAATTTTACCTTCGCATTACTAAACAGTTGATTAACGTACACCCACGCATTGTGGAGGGGGCAGGATTCTTAGGGGTGCAAAGTCTAACTCACAAGTAACTTTGTAAGATCTATCTTGAAGCCGACAACCTGATTTTGAAGGAGGTCCCTAATATTCTCCGTTACGCCACTGTTACTAAGTAAGAATTTTTCTTAAATATTCACATATTTTTGATCTATTAGAATCTCAAATATGTATAGTAAAATGTTGAATTTGTTTTTTTTTTATTTCCTGTGGCAAAGGGGTTTGACAAAAAAATAACAATCACAAAAGAACAAGAAAATGAACATAAAATATCATTAACAGCTTAATATTAATAATTAAAAATCGATCTGGAAATTTTTAATTTTCAATGACATTGTATTCCATTTTCCAAAAATCGGTATTTAATATATTATCAGGCAACCATCTACCGTAGTTTAACACTATCTAGAGTATCACTTCAGCTTAAGTTCACTCTAAAACATTTTCGGTTGCCAAGTGGACATGGCAACGAGCTAGTTCGTCTAGCGGGGTTGAGTCCTCGTACCACTAAAGACCTGCCGTGCGGAAAGACGGATATACGTTAAATCTAGTGCAGCTTGAAGTTACGTGATAGGGAAGTTAGAGGAATTTGGGTTTTAAATGGTATCGACTTCGTGGTTCAAAATAACTATTTCTTATGGCATTAGCCTGTAACAATGGGCTATTCGAGAGGAATATCCTTTCTTACTCGTGATCATGGTTGCCTAGTCGTCAAGATAATGGATGCATGGCTATGCAGTATGATGAATTCGAGCCTAGCAGCACTGAAGACGTTCCGTGAAGAAGGGGCTGATGCATGTTATATATGTTGAGGCTCAAACGTCCACCTGTTGGTGGGGTGTGGAAGTAAAGGTGTGCCTGCTGAGGTGTCGTCTTCATCACGTGACCGTGACTTAAAACTACAAGATCCGTCGCAAAAAGCCTTTGAGTAGCTGAATAGAGTGCGATGTTAAGGCTGTCTTCGGTAAAAGTACGAGAGCTTGAACTAAACGCGAAGCACATTTTCAGACAGAAAAAAGGCCTCAATTTCCATGGAAATTTGCAATATTCTAACTCATACCTCTTTTAACAATATAGTGTTTTTAAAAATGCCAAAATATTCCATGAATATTTCCTTTTTTTGTTACAATACGTGAAGGCATATAGCCCATTTAACATTACGGTATAGGATAAAAAACGCGAAACACATTTTATACCAGAAAAAATGAATAAACTCGGTTAAAAACGAAAAGTATGATAAAAATGCTGCTCTCTAAAGGATAGTGAATTCAGAATATCATATTAATCTTTCAGTTCTTTTATATCTGAAAAAATGTTCAAAAATCTGGTCCTATTTTTTAACATTAACCGAATACAGCCTTAATATTCACTCACTCACATCCTCTCTAACTCGTTTTTTTTTTCATTTTTCCAAATTGGCACATTGAGGTAGAATAACTTCACGCGTCAAATGAATGCCTTTACTAAATAGCTCGTTATTAGTCATTGAAAAAGAGAATAGATAGATGTTAGGCGAAAAATATATCACTACGCTAGTACTACCTGAATTGTAGTCGCTTATTCCTGGCTTCGTCCAGAATTATATTCCTTTAGTCTTTCGAAGATATAAGAAAATTTCTCTTTGGAGAGTTCAGGGGTTGCATCTCATTAAAAGTAAGTACCCGTTATTTCTTATTTATGCTCTTGTATACATATCGAATACTTAGTTCTTACGCTTAAACTAATAAAAGTGAATTATTGTGAATATCTATTTGTCATCATTTCGTGTCCGACAATGGCGCCTCAATTTCTACTCCATTGCGATCCCTTCCGAAAACTCAACGACCAACGAAATATCCTCCTCAACCAAACTGAGTAGGAGGCATCACGACAAGCCTCTACTTGCTTTTAAGTACGGCTTTAATAAATTGCTAAGAAATATAAAATTTTGTTCCAGATTTCTTGAATATTTGTTTTGATTTCGTTAAAGGTAACAAAACTGATCTTAGAGTAAACGTTTTCAAACATTGGGAAGATATTTCTGCATTTTCTAAATCAGGGATGGGCATTAAGTCGATCGCAATTAACCAGTGGACAACCAAGCCCTTTTGGTTTGACCGCCTTTACTATAAGACCTGAAACAAGCATACTAAAAAGAAACATATTTAGAGTACACAGATGCCAGCTAGACTGCAGAACGGGACGTGTTTAAATAAGCAATTGATTCGATAAATGTGTAGACGATACACGCACCTTCATTCGAAAATAATGATGATGCTTAACACACGCTGACTAAAGGGGAGAATAAATCTTGATGATCACTATTCCCGTGATAGCACGGGATTGGCTATTTTGATCCCACATTTTCATCCACCATCCTTATCATCTACGCTTCCACGAGTTTGGGTACTCGTCATTGGCGTAGCTAGCTTTGAGTAGTCCCTGTATCAAGATTCCTTCTGGGCCATTTTTTAGGTATTGAATTCTTGTTAGTGGGACTGTAGTTACACATTTGGGGGACCCTGTAGCTTGGGGGCCCCATATCATAGATACGGCTGATACGGTGGTAGATACGCCCCTGGTTATCGTGTTCATGTTATGCCCCGTGATGGCGAGGGACTTGTCAGAGAACAAATTAAGGATAGACGTCGGTTTCAGATTCATCAGTTCACGTATGTTTTCTGTTCACTGTATTGAATACGTACACCCTCCACGGCCCAGAAGTCGTTCGTAGTTGTTCAATCATTCAACTTAACAATTTTGTGGTGCTTTGTATTTGTAAAAAAACCAGCAATCTGACATATTTTAAAAGAGGGTACTCCGTCGACAAAAGCCCTCGTGTAGCTGAATAGTGCGACATTAATATTCACTCACTCACTTTAAAAGAGGGTACAATGTCAAAAACAAGTGTTAAGAAACATTCAATTTTAATACAGAATGGTCACACCAGCGCTACTGGGTGGACTTAAAAACCTTAAAAACATCAGAAGTAGACCTCAACCTGGAAAAGTCTGTCCACCCCAGTCCTAAATTGAGGAAGCGCAATGTAAAATCTCTTTTTCCCTTCACTTTCAGCTCGTTCATCTCAATCGTAACCAGGTGTTGTTGATCATGTTTGTGTGGCCGAATTGAAGTTGCATTATGACAACCATCCAAAGAGCATAGAATTGGGAAAAAATACTTTTCTTAAGTGCATATTAATTTCCTTAGATGCATACCACATTAGAATACATTCTGACAAATATGTTATTAAAGACAAAGATTTTTATTACTTCTATATACTGAGATTTAAGTTATATATAACAGTTTTAGAATATTTCTCAAATTTAGTTATTCTTTTTTTTTTCGATTTCCTCATAAATAATAGTTGGTTATAAACGCAACTCGAGTTAGCATATGTTTTCAATACTTTCAACTATTTCCAGAGCCAATTATCACTATTAAAACAATTTTGAATTATTTTCATACCAAAAAAAAAAAGTAATTCCATAGAATTTTATATTACAGTGTTTCAACTGTAGATACTCAGATCCCTTCACACTTCTGTTTTTACTTTTGCCCTTTGAAACTATTTCGGCCTGTTTCATGTACATTTAAGGAGTCAAATATTCAAGATATATTCAGAGACCTAATATACCTAAAAGTTAAAACGAGATATTTCTAGCCATATACTACACTTTTTTGCAACCAATCTTTTTCCATTAAGTTGAAGGCTAACAAAATATGTTCATCCTCTACTTTCCTTTCCGCATTCCTAAATTAAAAGCAACCGGATAACAATAATGATTCAGAAGAAAACTTTAAAGCAGTGTTTCTCAAACTGTGGGGCGCGCCTCCCTTGGGGGGAGCATGATAACTCTACAAGGGGGGCGCGAGCATATTGAAAAGTCAAAAACAAAAGGTTATTTAAAAAATTATTAAATTACTGAAAGTAAACAAACAAAATACTTTCTGATATAATAAAAGATAGAATAGACATTTACAACACTGATATAATACACTTATAAATGTGCCAGTACTGTACAATGTATATTTTATTATTAATTTAACAATACTAAGCTAAGAACAAGTTAGATAATTATCAGTGACCCCATTGGCTTGTATTAACACTTATCTTGATAATTTGTACGGTTTATAATTAATGCCTTAACTGCGCCTGTTAAAAGTTACGCAATTCGCTCCCCAATGCCATCGTTTACTGCATAAACGAGCGTATTTTGATGTTTTTTTGCGGGGGAGGAGAAAAGAAATAAATAAGCAAAATTCTCTGAAGTAAGTAAATCCTTCGCAAACACTGTCAAGGACCTTTTATTGCATTCTAAAGCCCTCAGAATAATTTTATGGGTCGAACTGCACAGAAGAGATCTCGGAAAGACGTATATATACGTCCAGAAAATTAATACTTTGGATGAGCGAGACGTTTATATACGTCGGCGGCACATAAGGGGTTAAAGTCGTATATATTGGAGCTTTAGTGTCAAAGTAGAGTATTATTGAATTCAATACATTGTTATAGTATGGAGGGGGGAAGGGCGATGAAAATGATGATTGAATAGTGGGTCGCGTGTAATGAGAGTTTGAGAAGCACTGCTCTAAAGCGCATCTTTTGCGAAACATCAGAATACATGTCTCTGAGTGTAGTGAATCAGTGAATCCTCAGATGTCGAGAAATGATCGCAATGTTCAGAAAACTTATTCCTTAATGGGTTATAATTTTCGAACCTAGGATTACAGGTGTCCATTGTTGTGAAGAAGAAAAATGGTACAATTTTTAAGAGAAAGCATTTCTACATTTCGGAATGTTTAGGAACTTGTGTGCATGTGTGTGAAAGCACGGAATTTATTTACTTTTAAAATTGCTTATAATTCCTTAAGGTATCCGACTACGTTCGAAACCGTGTTTTACAAAAGCGCATAAATGGATAATTTTCATGATATTTAATGTCACTTAGATTAGAATATATGAATAAAATTGTTTTAAGGACATATTTTAACAAAAATTTATTTAAATACAATATTTTGACAAAAAATGAACATACAATGACCCATGAATGAATTTTCTTTTGGGAAAAATGCTTCTATTTTAATAATCGTTTGCCTATATATAGCTCAGACCTCTCTACAAAGGCTCAACTAGAATTTTTGAAATATATAACTTAGAAGTGGGTTTATTCATATTTTACGACAACAAAGGGGAGCAATTTTAAGAAAAGAACGCGAATAATTATTTCAATTGGTGGTAACTCTGAAAATAATGTGAATTTTTCAAAATTTCTAGTTGAGCATATGTAGAGAGGTCTGAGCTACATACAGGCAAAATATTATTATTATAGAACCATTTTTCACAAAAGGAGAACATTTGGAAAAAGTTTATTCTAAGTTAATTTTTTACCAAAATATTATATTTAAATAAATTATTTTTGTCAAAATGTCCTTAAAATACTTTTATGCATGTATTCTAATCTCAGTGACACTAAATATCATGAAAATGATCCATTTATGCTCTTTTTTAAAATCACGGTTCCAAACGTAGTCGGATACCTTAAGGAGTGTTGGAAAGCTAAAATCTTATTTTTTTTGTTTTGACAATTTGAGATTTTTACATTTTTAAATTATGTTGAATTTAGCATTTCTAAAAATACCTTACTTCAACCTCTAGGGTAATTTAAAGTCCTTAAAACCTATTTTTAAATAATCGTTGAAACTGGACCACGTCCATTTGAATGGCGCAAAATGTAAACAGAGTACTTCGATTTTGCTTAAAAGTTGAACGTCTGATATAAACGAAAACATGAATATTTCATTGTAAAATTGAGCCTTTTATTTTTTCCCCAGCCGATTAGAAGTCTTACCTTTTACATTAAAATAAATTTATCTCAAAATGTAAATTTTGATGTTCGATGTACCTTTTCTGAAAAGTTGCTGTTCACAGGTTTGTAAATTTTTTATGATATATTTATTATGACGGCTAATATATACTGTAATGAGCTTTTTAAAAGAAAATAAAAAATTTATTTTTTACAAATTTTTTTATGTGAAAAATGGGTCAAATTCCACTATGTTTGATAAAATATTTTAGAAATTATGAAAAAATTCAAAATTAGCTAAAAGCTCAATTCCGTATAATGAGAAAAGTGTACTTTAATTGTATGAAAAATTTCAAGCATGCATTTATAAAAGTACATCTAAAACAGCCAATTTAACATTGTCGGTATAGAGAGTGAGGTTTCCTACTCCTCTTAATCATGTTTAAATTTGAAATGTATCAATACCCGAATTGAAGAATCTCCCGGAATTCACATAGAAGCCGTTTCCTATTAATTAACTCCACAATGAGTGTGTGTTATTTTAACGTCACAATATAAAGTGACACGAGGGCTGTTGGCGGCAGACCCCCTAATTCTGAACCATGGACAAGGGAAGAGGATGACACCTGAGTTGTCACAGGAGGAACGGGGCTAACCGGAGGAAGCACTAGGAATCGGACCCGAGACATTCTGCCATTTTAGTAAATGTGGAGACATTTAAGGCATTGTATTTGAATGGTTTGAAATATATAGTACTTATTAATACAATCATTTTATGTTTTTGAAATATTAAATTGATTTAAATTTATAATGATTGTTTTTAAGGTATGAGTTATAAAAGCACTCCATACCTTTGATGGTCTTAATTTGACTTAAACCACTTTCAAAGTCAACAAAATGTAAAAATTGTACATTTATGTAATATTAAATATGGTATATCAATTAAATAAAACTAATTTTTTAATCAAATTTGTATCAAAAGTATCAAAAGAAAGAAGTTTTTATTTCAATGCTTATTCAGGTAACGCAATTAAAAGTACTATAATTGCAAATTTATATCAATATCTACTAGTAGGATTCAAAAGTCCCCAGATTGAGCCTATAACGTGGGAAATTTTTGCAGTAGAGCGGCTACAATAACATTTCTGTGTCACTGCATTCTTCCCCTTTTCGAAAAAAGTTTGTCCCAAATCACGAGGTCAATGGGTCATCATGGCGTCGTAATTTGCAGTCTTATGTTTGTTGAGCGGATAATGGATATAAATTTTTGTGTTCGCTTGGGAAAGAGTGCTATGGAGACTTTCGAAATTTTTAAACAGGTGCAAAGCTTTGATTCATTATCATTAACGCAAGCTTTCTGACGGGGGCTTTATCGTGTTTTCACACTTATCCTCTTGGGTAATCTTTGAGGCCAGAATTCAGTTATTTCATATCCAATACTCTCAAAAATAAACGGCGATATGCAGTTTAGTTAATATATATATATATATATATATATAAAAGGAGCTTTAGTATTCGCGTGAGAGAGTAGAAGAAGGAATGAAGGCTGTGATATTAAAAATAGAACGGGCTTTAGAGTGTTAAGAAATTTAAGGCAAAAAAAAAGATTCTTTGGATAACTTCTCATAAAAATAAGTGGTTAGGATTCCAGGCGCTATTTACTAAGAACATAGAATTATGTTATAGTACTCCTAATTGTATCCCTATAGTAAGACTTGTGTTGATTGGATCAATTTATTGGAATAATAATAAATTAGTTTGATTATGGATAAAATGAGTGATCAATCATTTCCTTCTACAAATCTAGGTCGCGTAGATAAAGAGATGGTACCTCCGGATGGGGGCGGGGGTGGTTATCACAGCTTTTGTGTCGCAGTTTTTCAGAGAGGTAGGGAACGTGTCGAAGATGACAAACCCTCTGGACGTCCGTAGTCTTTCTGCACCGCTGTAAACATCGGAAAGGTTTCTGCTGTGGTACGTAAGAACAGGCTTCAAACAATAGCAGAATCAGTTGGGATATCCTCGACCACATATCAATGGATACTGACAAAGGATCTTAACATGCAAAGAGTGTGTCAACATATCATTCCCCGCATGGCTAATAATTGATCCCAGAAATGTTTCGATGACCTTTACAAGCCATGTCAAATGTTTGTTGTTACTCAAAAGCCTATTTCGAAGAAAATGTGTTTCAGTAGTTTAATTGGTGATATTTTTTAAGTTACAGATTCAGTCCAGGAACTTTTGACTTCTATTACGTACCATTTTAAATTTGTACACCTATCTACCGAAGTCCAGTGAATGAATGATTTTCATTTATTTATTTTTTTTTTGTTATTAACATAGCTGTCTCACATATAAAAATAAAGTAGATAAATTATGATGTGTAATGTTTGAATTAAAATTCTATGTGTTTGTGTGTGTGGAAAGTGGATTTACACCACTTTCAAAATAATTATGTGGCCGCGGTAGCCGAGTGGTATAGGTATCGGATCGTGGCTTGCCTTGTCACGAGTTCAAACCCAGTACCACTAAAGACCCGCCGTGTAGGGCAGTGATGCACGTTAAATCTGTCGACAGCTGAAACGTCTTCCCGTTGGTGTGGTGTGGTAGTTAGGAGAGGGGGCGCCAGCTCAGGTGTCATCCAAGTCACTTGACCATGGTTCAAAATTCCGTGGTCCGTCGCCAAAAGCTCTCGTGTAGCTGAACAGTGCGACGTTAATATTCAATCAATCAATCAAAATAATTATATTTGCTACTTCAATAACTACGTAAATTTGCATTAGCAAAATGATGTAAGTTTTGAAGGATTTTTTTGGAGCTTTTAATAGATAAAACTTCACAGGAGAAGATTGCATTCATCGTTACAATTACCTAACTACTTATTTACTTTTTGCATCTAATGATTTGCTTACACGATACAACATTAAAAAAACAAACTATTAGCCAAAGCATACCATACTTCAGTTGTTTTTGGAAATGCTGATATTTCTAATAAGTAAAGAGAAGAGAAGAAACTGTTTGCTTATTTATATATTTATTTCAATTACTAAAATATTCTTCAGTGCATTTGAATTTTTAAAATCAAGTTAAATATTGCTATTTTGTTACATTTTTTGACAAATTTAAATATTTTTATAAATTCAAAAGAGCAATAAAAAAAATTAAAGAATCTTTTTTTTTTCAAAAATGCTCATAGAGATCTTCACGAACTCTTGAAAAATACAATGTCTTTTAACTCTAGTAACATTTTATTTAGGAAATTTAATTAAATCTCAAACAATTAATATCTGTCGTTATTTCCATTATTTGAATGTTACATGAGTGTCTGATTATTGGACAAGGTTTGTAATTTTTTATAGATGTATTCTGCTAATTATTATTCATTGTCAGTTATTTCAATAATAAAATTAGATTCATTTCTCTATTTGAACTAGACTGAATTTTTATAAAATGTTACAAAAATAAAAATCCAGCAACTGAGAAGTTCATAAATACTCTTAACCTAAACTCAGTGGGCGCAACAGCCCATGAGGGCCAAGGCCTACTGTGTCCATCTCAGTATACGCGACCTTTGCGTGCTGAGGTGAATGCGCAGATGTCCCAATCAGGTGGTCAGTCCGAAGCGAAACCCCTAGTATTTATATCCCAAGCAAGCTTAGTACTCATTTATCGACCCACTGAAAGGCTGAAAGGTTTAGTCAACCTTGCCTAGCCTGAGGATAGAAACCTGGACCTGTAGTGTGGAAGTGCGATACACTACAAATCGGCCATCGGGCGTCACAAACACTCATATCAATAATAAAAGACAGTAAAATTGTGTATTTTTTTTTGGGGGGGGGAATATGTCGAAATATTTAAATTAAACGGAATGAAACACGTCGATTTAAAACAAAATCTTGAAAATTTGTTTAATTAGTTTTGAAAAAATACAACAAACAATTAACTTTAACGATATTTATAACTATATCACCAAAATTGTTCTATAATTTAAATTTCACAAATCTTTCTCTCACTTAAAAAATTATGTTTTTCTTATCCTTACTAATATTATAAACGCGAAAGTTTGTGTGCACACATGTTTGTTATTCTTTCACGGTAAAACAACTGAATGGATTTCAATGAAACTTTACAATAATATAGCTTATACATCAGAATAACACATAGGCTATAATTTATAAAGATATTGTATGAAGTTTGCAAAATATAACGATAATTGTCAAGAAAGTAGAAAAAAATTCTGCCATCTACAAAAAATCCCGCGACTGCATATATGTGTGAAGCAAAACTTTCCCTTTTGTTTTATCTACGCCATGCCTCAGTGCGCGCTCGCTTTCAATTTATTCCGTTGATCAGTATAATCACTATGTTTTTTTATTTCAGAAGAAAATTATATTTTGAAGGGAAAAGGGGTGGCAAGATTTTAACATAAAATAAATACAACAGAAAGTAATATTAATGTATTACAATTCCAGATATAAATTATTTACACTATTTTAAGCATTCAATACACAAAATTTGTAACAATGTGTTACTTTTGCTGAGCAGAGATCAGCATAGGAAGGTGTTTTAAAAAATTGACTGACATGAGAGTTACGGGGAGTTATAAATAAATAAAAAAATCCCTTCTATCAGCTATAGATCTACAGACTTGGCATTTAACAAATATGTTTTTTTATGTTCAACTGAGATAAGCAAAAAGCTTCTTTTTTTTGTTTAATTTGCAATTCACGTATTATTAACCCATTAAAAACTTCTTTATCCTTCAATCTGTTTTGTCTAATTTTTTAATTTACGCGAGTGAAGAACGGGTATACCAGGTAGTTTATTAATATATCTGTAAATCCTTAAATTAAACCATGAAATTTTTTTCTGTTATTTTATTACAATTTTTTTTTTCAATATAATATTAAATAATAGAATTGTTTCTGGAATTAAATTTTTTTTTTTCATTCTGTTTACTGGAAAATTTAAGCATCTGCTTTTTATTCAATTTACCATTATTCAACCAATTCTTAAACTGTTTTAGAAAAGAACTAACAAGTTATTTGAAGTTGAGATTTTTTGAAAGTTATGTAACGGGTCTATCTGCGAACTTCTACTAATCCTCTTGAGGTAAAATTATTATTTTTAATTTAATGTTCTTTTGAAAGCTTTCTCTCGAAGAACAAGACTTGATTTATTCAAATGAGTTCTTCTATTTAAGCGTTGACAATTAGGTACTTGAAGTTAGTTCGACGGATAATCGCTGGATGGGTGATTAATGATAATTATAGAATAAAAGTAACAAAATTGGAGGTCATACAATTAAGTAAGAGAATTAGAGTAAATTATAGCATAGAAGTCCAGGGGACTTCAAGGGTAAGTGGAGTAGAAGAGCGTTTCTCAAACTATGCGGCGCGCCCTCCCCCAGGGGGTATGATAACTCTACGAGAGGGGCATGAGCATATTGAAAAGTAAAAAATGAAAGATTATTTAAAAATTATTAATTTGCTGAAAGTAAACAAACAAAATACATTCTGATATAATAAGAAATAAATACGCATTTATACTGATGTAATACACTTGCAAATGCATCAGTACTGCACAATTTATTTTATAATTAATTTAGCAATACTAAGTTAAAAATAAGTTTAATAATTACCATTGACCCCATTAGCTTGTCATATATAAAATTATATGCAAAGATTAGCACTTATATTGACAATTTGTACAGTTCATAATTAATCCCTTTTCTGTTGATTAAAAGATACGTGATTCGCTCCCAATGCCACCATTTTCCCCGTAGGCGTGCGTATGTGATCCATTTGGAAGGCATTATAAATGAGCAAATTACACTGTCAAGGTCTTTTGTTGCATTCCAAAACTTTTGGAATAATTGTCTGATTCGCAGTGCACAGAAAATATTGTACTTCAGAAAGACGTATAGTATATACGTCCGGAGCAATTAACGCTTTGACTGAGCGAGACGTTTATATACGTTTATGGCACTTTAGAGGTTAAAGTGATATTGTAGCTTCAGCGTCAAAGTATAGAATTATTGAATTCAATATATTATTATTGTACAGAGGAGGGAGGATTGCGATGAAAATTATGATTGAATTTTGGATTGCAAATATTGAAATTTGAGAAGCACTGGAGTAGTAGTTAAGTATCTTTATATGTTATGTAGCCTTAAGCCATACGATTGCTCTTCTAGTTATTTACTAAGTGCATTTTCAACCATTAGCTGTGAAGATTAGGTAAAAGTGATAAATAAGCTTGAATTTAAAACTTGCTATGGCTGATCTCTGCTCGAACCCCCAAACATCAACAACCCCTAGTTGGTTGTTACAGTTACAGACCTTTCTTTTTCTTTCGTTATATACTATTCCTTCAAGTTAAAAATTTACAATAATCCAGTTTTTAGTAGGGAAAAGTCGAACTAGTAAAACAAACTCGTGGAATATACTTATGATGATTTTATAAGTTCCAAATGTAATATTTCTGAGAAAAATACAGTATATATGTCCTGATTTCACGCGTTTATTTAAATTGAATATTTTTCTGATTTTCCCTGTCATTTTTAGGAATTTTGTGATTACTCCGAATTGTAAATACAGTCTGACCTCTATATAACGAAGTCGCTAAATCCCGGAAAAAAGTTCGTTGTATGGAAAATTCGTTGCATAGAGGTTCATCTTTTAATATACTTTATAAGCCACATAAGACAAATTTTAAATTCATAAACTCTATATATTAAAAAAAATATTTATTCACATCTTTTTTAAGTATATATATGTTTATTTTATATATCTTACCCATCGAAAAAAGAAAAGAAAGAAAGAAAAATTTGCAGGAAAACAAGAAAAAACAATGTCAAATGTGTCACTGTATTTTCAATATTAAGAAAATAATTTTATATTACAATTAATGAATTTTAAGGACATTTTGTAATTTAAAAATACACGTAACGTTAAATATACATTATTTCATAACTAGAACACGGGGACACGGGACAACTCTAGTGAGTGTGAAAGGGGATATCGATGATGTTTCCAGTAAATTGGACAAAGAGGCACTTCTTGGATGAAGAGTCCTGAACTCTATTGCTCTCGGTGAGTTAAGATCTAATAAAACCAATTCAAGATTTATGACCACGATAAAATGTGTTAAAGAGAGAATTACTAGAAATAATCAGAAATACTTTAAAAATAGGGAGAAAAAAAACTGAATCACAAAAGAAAAAGTTCGTTACATAGAAAATGCACTTCGTTATAGAAGTGTTATTTTACGAAGAAAATCGTGAAATGTTCAAGGTTCCAAGTATAAGTTTGCTATATAGAAAAATTCGCAATATAGAGGTTTTTTATATAGAGGTTCGACTGTACTTATATATCTGAAAGTAATTAAAGTTGATGAGAATTCATGTTTTGCAAAAATAACTCATTACATACCTCCCACTTAAATCGCATTTTCTGCTTAATTTAAATGTAATATTTTAATGTACAATTTTTAATAAATATTTCGAAAATGTTTATAAAAATTAATAATCACAAATATATCATAAATGATTCATATGTTATAACACTATCTGAACGAATTCATAATATTTTACAATTTTACTTTAATATGGAAGCTATTTTTAAAACAACTTGTGTGAATTAAATTGATATTTATACTTAAAGCATGCCTCTGTAAAAGCGATTCGTATTCTTTCTTTTCCCAGTTATTACAGTTTCCAAACACGCGAGCTTAATTATCGAGGAAATCAAATATTTGCCTAGAGATACTCGAGAACTGCGAATTAAACACCTGCATTCCGACTAAATCTCTTTGGAATTGAGTTCTAAAAGACGAATGCGTATTTTTAGATTGTTGGGGAAAGAGCCTCTAATGAATCTGCTTAGCTATCTTTAGATGAGTGTTCAATAAAATTACTAAGTTTGAAAAAGAGAGAAATTAATTTTTCAGCTCAAACTCTTGTTCCTAAGGTTGGATTGCTAGAACAGAGATTTCAATGGAGTCTGACTAGCAGATATATGTTAACAGAAATGTGTTTCTAAATTATAGCTTTATTTTTCGTAATGAGTGATTATAATAAATATGTAGAAGCAAATGAATTTAAATGTTAAATGATTTATTCGTTATGATTGGTAATTCTCTATGTTAATAATTTACCGAGATTATTTAAGCTGCATACTCATAATTTTCTACATATAAAAATCTTATAAAGGTTGATAACTACCGTTTACTTGTACATTATATTAAAAACAATTATATTGTAATTAAATTTGAACCACTATAAACTGCAATTAAAATTTAAAATAATTATCAACTTTTAAAATGTTATTTAATATTAAATGTGTATCTAAATATGTATTACTTTTTTAAATTTATTTTACAATTTTTTTTGAATAATTTTAATTAGATTTCACTATTGCATATATTCAGAAAGCAATTTTTTTATTCAATTGGTTAGGTAAGTAAAGCATAATGTTAATTACTTTGTGAATCATTTTTTATAAATAATAAAGAGATTAAAGTGGATTTCACCTACTTAAAAAATACTTTTTTCTAGTGATGGTACCTAGTGCATAACCTTGCTGTTATTATAATTTAATAAAAGTCAGTTGCTTTCGAATTTCGCTTTTTAGGTTCTAATACAATAAATTGTATTTTAACATGATAGAATATCATCTTCCTAATGTTATTGTTGTGTTGATTCTTATTCCAGATGATGTAGCTCTTACCTACATTATCTCCATAAAACCTAAAATTCCTAAAAAATCCATAAAATAAAATAAGATTTCATAAGACTTCGCCAATACTAAAATTCCCTCGGGGGAACCTGTAACCCAAAGAGGGCGAGTAGGGGAACGCCTCCATTGGTTTCCAATGGGTGGTAGAAGGGAAATAAAATACCTTCCGTGGACCAACAGGTAGAATTCCAACATCCTGGAGGCCATTGCACCTTTTTTTTCCATTCAAGGTTACTAAAAATGGGAATGGTCCTTCTGAGGGACTCTTTACGGGAACTCCTGTACAGCCCTGATGCTCCCAGAATAGTAGAGGCAGTGATCAAGACTTTCTACGGAATTTAGTGATATCTACTGCATTTATTCATGGACACGAGAACAACAACAATACTAAAATTGTAGCAATTTAGAATATAAGTAGGAGATACCTAATCAGCCTTGCACCAATGAGACTCTGGAAACACTTTCCGGCTCTGTTGAAAAGTAAGAGATTTGATGTGGCCACTAGAGAAGTTCTGGTTCTGCTGTTTCCAAGGAATATTGAGCTGGTTACACCAACGAGATCTTTTCCCTAAATACCAAGGGTGAGAAGACGGTAGTTTATTTAATTCTGGTAGTCCCTAAGTTTATTTAATTCTGTCCTTTTAATGAAGGAGAGTTCGGCAAAAGTTAGACAAGTGTTACCCCGCAAGGTATCAGCAATTGCAGACTTGGCCAAACTATCGGCCATCTCGTTACCATCCATTGCAATACGGAAGGGGACGCATTGGAAGTACATAGAGTGTCTAGGACAAGGTTGGCGAACCATTTGGTGCCATTGATGGCCCGCTACACAATATTTTGGACACGCCACCGATCAAAACGGTTTGCATTTTAACTCAAAACAACAAAGTTACGAGAAACGTGAATTATGAATCGCAGTTTTCAGCGGGATTTTCTCAGTTCAAAGAATTATGGGAAACGCTCAATTTTTTATGTACTTTGATATGATTTCATTTAATAAACTGAATTTCACCCAATCATATTTGTTGTAAATTGAAAAATTTGAAATGCAACTGTGATTGATTTCCAGTGTAGTTCAATATGGATTCAAAAAGTTTTGTTGAAAAAAGGAGAAAGTTGGAATTGATTAAAACAGAAAGATTAACAAGCGATATAAGTAAAAATGCTAGTAATGAAATTTTGGAAACATGGAATTAAATTTCAGATACATTTAGCTGTTTGAAAAAACTCGCTCATACTATTTTAACCATATTTTCATCTACCTATGCCTGAGAGTTATTATTTAAGAGCTAATTGCGAGTCTAAGTTAATAACATTAGCTTAGGAAGATGACTCCAATTCAGCTTGCATTCTGGTAAAAGTAACATTTTACAATCCTAATAAAAGTTATTTGTCATCTAACCTACAACAACATAATTCACACTTATGTTACTTGAATTTGAATTACACATATAAATAAAACAATTACTACTATACTGTACAAAATGTATTTTTCCTTGTAATTAAAAAATTTTCGGTTGTTACTATTTAGTTTTATTATTTCGTCAATAATCACTAGTCAAAATTTTTGGACGGCACGTCTATACCTCCTTCAACATTTCTTAAAGAAAAAATGGCACGTTGACCCAAAAAGGAACGCCAACCCTGGTCTTGGAGAAAGTCGAACCACGAGATCCAGAATATTTAGGCCAATAGTTGTCCAATGAGAAACACGCTGCATAGAAGCACGATTGTTATATAAAATCCAAATGTCCCTGGAGACAAGTTCAGAAGCCATGGGAATGAATTGCAATCCCTTAAATATTTCAATGCCACACATGCGGTATAGTGTTTAGTGATGCTCTGACTGCGGTGCCATAGGGCCTGGGTTCGAATCCCGGAAAAGGCATGAATATTTGTTAAAGGAAGAGTGCCATTGCAGCATGGGGTTATTCTAAATAGCCATCGAGCAGCAAGTCTTTTCGTGAGATTGGTGGAAGGGGAAGAGAGATGGGGTCCCCTGACTACTCCCAGAATGTTCTCCCTCAAAATTGGGGTGGAACCCAGAAAAATTACACTGTCACCTGCATGGGGCTCAAAGCTAAGGCTAACGACAGGTCCTTAGCCGTGATGAATTTCGTTGACCTTGATCTGAAGTTACTGTTGATTAGGTGGCATAAATAACAACAGCAACACATATTGCAATAAGTTCAGACCTAAAAACAGAACAGCATTTATTATTTCCCATCTTAATGCCAAATGTATCATCAGGTGTCGCCACTTCCAGCAATGCCACAGTCACCCGTGCTACCTCCAGTATTGATTATTAATGCCAAATTGAGGGATGCCATTAATTGTCTCCAGAGCCATCTGTCTCGTAAATTCTGGTATATCTGACCTTTTACGCACCCTTGTCAATAGCCCAGTCTGGAAATGTATCCGATCAGAACCGAACTTAAAATGGGAAAAGAGCTTTAAGTCCTACCTTCATACTATGTACCTTTTGAAAGTGCATTATTAAAATTGATATTATTAGCTAAATAATTTTCAATTGATAAAATGACTTGGCTGTAAAGTCGTATCTGATTCATAGTAAATCTGAGACCCTTCTTAATTAGATTGAGTGCCGAAGAATGCATGATACAATACACCTCTCACATAATGCAACAGAAGTACATAAAGTTAAGAAAAATCTCAGTGCTTAAATGGCATTGGGAGCAAAGTTGAAAAAATCATATTTAACCACAAACTCTAACAACCTTAAGGAAAACCAACAGAGAGATTCTTCTTTTGAAACTTTGGGGAATTTTATAAATCTTTTAAATAGTAAAATTTCTGTAAGTATACCACCTGCAAAATGCTCTTCTTAACTTAAACAAAACATTGTACAAACTTGGAAAGTTCAATGTCTAATGCTGTGCTTTGAGGCAGCAAATCTATCTAATATATTCCGTGTTTTCACAATGTTTGCCGCTTTCTTGTTGAATCCAGTCATTGCACTATTAATAGAGATCAACTCTTAATCCAAATTCTGCAGTCTTCTTTCCTTTTCTACTAGCAGTTTCTTTTACTAAAATGATACTTTTGCAAACAGTAGAGCTTCTTCAACAAGATCACATTTTCTTTTCTTTCCTTTTATTTTTTTGTTTCTTCTAAAATGATAACAGACTTCTCAAAACCCATTCCAAAAATTTGTAAATAACTTTTATCGTATTTGACTTCTCTTAAGGTATTATTCCGTTAACACAGAAAACACAAAAACGAAGAGTTAAAACGTACAAACAGTAAAGTTAAGCTCTCATTTCTGAAGCATCACACAGTTCCTCAATGATGTCTACAATCTTTTCAAAACACTTAAATACTGGCTGAACCGCTTCGTAGTGAGGCTTCCATTTTTTTTACTGACATTTGTTTATTCATGACTTCATCATTTGCAGAAGAATCGTCCATATCTGTGCACAAAATGAGAAAGACACGTACAAACTTTCTAACGCACCCAAAAAATCTAATACTAGAATTTTGCAAAAAAAAATGGCACTTCCCATATATTGAGATAGTGGTTTGTATGGATTCAAACAGTTCCTTGAGACATACTCAAGCATTGTTGTTTCCTTTTCCTAGGTAGACTTTTATATCTAGGACATCCTATTCAATACTCTAAAATATTTCCTATTTCGTCCGTGGGTCTCTTCAAAGCACGCCAAAAAAAACCCACAGAAATATAACCTTTATATCAGAAATTTGTTCTCTAAATGAAATGTTTTCATTCATTTCATATATCTGTGAGATATCGAGCACGATGTCAAAGATGAAAAGAAATGCATTGCATTTTTTAAACATTAAATGTTAATCAGTTTTAAATAGCTTGCTAATATATGACCCGATTGTGACTGAACTGATAATTTTAGCCTGCTTAAATGTTTTCATATTACAGTATCATAATTGGACAAAATTTCAAGTAGCTACAGGAAAAATATCTTGCTTCTCAGTCCACATATGTTTTCTGGGACAGTGGTAGAAAATTGTATCAGCAGTGGTGGTAAAAACTGCTGACACTTCTTTAAATTGTTAGGTTTTTTAAGATTGTATGCTTATAGAAAATGTTACGTTGCACAAAATAATAAGTATTTTATATCGTTTTAAAGGGCATTTAATACTTAATTTAATACTAAAAACAAAATTTAAATATTTGTAAGGCAAAGAAATTACGAAGTAATAACTGTCGACATATACTTTAAATACTGATGATAGCAGTGAGTTATCAGAACTTAATGAGGTTGCATTTATTCTTTACTACAGCTTTAAATAGATGTTTCATTCAGCTGAAAATAGTTTTAAGCTCTTTCTTAGTTAATACATGATGACAGGAAACAATTATATCCTCAATTAGTTCCCTTTTATTTCATGGGTACCTCATTCGGATAAGAGTTTTCAAACGATGCCACAAGTTTTAGATAGGATTGAGGTCAGGACTGTTTCCTGGCCAGGACAATAACTCAATGATCTTAGAACGGTACCAGTCTTTCAATTACTTTACTGTGTGGCATGTAACAGAATCTTGCTGAAAAATAAATGAAGTATTTTTGGTAAATAGATCCCTGATGGAAGGCATAAGTTTGGGTTCTGGAATGGTGTCAATGTATTTTATGACATTCAGTTTACCATCGATGATATGAAGGCGACCAACACCATCTGCTGATATGCATGACTAAATGATTAAACTATGTGAGTACTTCACAGTTGCCTGGATGTAGTCAGGATGCAGCATTTCTGCTATTTATACGTCTTTCATATTTTTGGTTATCACTACCGAATAGCGATATTTTATTTCGCCCCTCTATATAACTTGTGACCAATAATCCTTTGTCCTATTAATATGTTCCATAGCCCACTGTACTCCCTTTTTAGCGTTGCTGCAAGTTGAGATACGGCTTTTTTCGTTAAATTCTACTTTTTAGTCTTACATCTGCTAATCTACTCCTGATTGTTTTTGAACTGACAAAAACACCAGTATCATTCAAATCCCTTCTGATGGCCGTTGATGACATTCTTTTATATTGAAGAAATAATATTTTTGTTTTTCTGTCATTAACAGATCTAGTGCACCTTTTTCGGCATTTCCCTGCTTTAATTTTTTAATAAGTTGTTCTCCTGACATCTTAAACAAAAGTTTCAGTCTCCAGATGTAGTCACTGAACTACCCACCTGTTACATAATTTAAACAAAGGAAATACCTCTTTCTTGTCACACACGTGTCCAATCAACTCTTTTATTTGATGCCATTGCTTTTTGACTAAATATCATTGTTATTCAGGCAAGAAAACAGTCTTGACCTCAATTCTATCGAAAACTTATGGCACCGTTTGAGAAATCTTGTCCGAATGAAATAAAAAGGAACTAATTGAAGATATAATTGTTTCCTGTCATCATGTATTAACTAGGAAAGAGCTTAAAACTATTTTCAGTTTAATGAAATATTGATGTGAAGCTGTAATAAAGAATAAACACAGCCTCACTAAGTTCTGATAACTCACTGCTATCATCAGTATTTAATGTATGTCGACAGTTATTACTACATAACTTTTTTTGCGTTGCAAATATTTGAATTTTACTTTTTGTATTGAATTCACAGCATAGAATACCCTTAAAACGATGTAAAATACTCAGCATTTTGTGCAACGTAACATTTTCTATAAGCATATTTTTTCAAAACAAGTTATGTGTCTCGCTCTAAAATTTCATTGTAGTGATTTTTCGGATTAAGAGTAGCCATCAAGCTTAAAGATAAGTATTATTCGAACTTGAATCTGTGCCAAAGAACCTACAACAAAAATAGCGCAAGTCTTGCATTTCAGTTGAATATGCATCTAAGTTCTCAAGATTTTCTAACTATTTGGCCGCCTGATAAAGGACTAGTTGCTAAGCACCATTCATCTTGTCTCATTTCCTTTTAACTAGAACAAATGGTCCATCTTTGTTTTGAAGTACTTCAATACCTATTTTAATCAAGTCAATCACTCGCTGCAACAGAAAGACTATTAATTAATGTCAGGAAATAAAATTTTTACCAATAGTCTCCTCTTCATTTACTCTCCTTCTCAGCTTCTACTCTTCCGTCTTAAGTACCGACTCCTATTTGTTTTCTTCTAATAACGGCTTCATTGTGATTATCTTTAAAGTTAGCTTTTTTTACATTTTCCTTTAATATTTTACTTTCTACGCGGATGTTCTCTCTAACGAGTTTTTCATTCTCGGACTGAAATAATGTTGCAATATATCTTCTTCCCCACATGATGTTGAAATTTTAAAAAAAAATTCAGTTTTCAGCTGGCCAATGACGATACTCTTAAGAATTTCATCCTTTCTTTTTTCTTTTCCGTGTTCCAATGGATGCTCTCTGTCTTCATAATCTTGCATCAAAAAAAAAAAAAAAAAAAAAGAAAAAAAAAAAAATTAGGATGGATGTTCTTTGTATAGTAAGAATGATTAATTTTTAAATATTAAATTACAGCACAATAAAACCTTTTTCAACACAAACGAGGTATATTTGGCGGTGAATACGTTTTATACAAAGGATAAGGATATATCTCCATCAATTCATAGAAATATTCTCAAGCTATCCGACTACGTTCGGAACCGTGATTTTGCAAAGCGCATAAATGTATAATTTTCATGACATTTAGTGTCACTAATATTTAAATATATGCATAAAATTGTTTTAAGGAGATTTTAACAAAAAAAAATTTATTTAAATATAATTTTTTGGCAAAAAATTAACTTAGAATAATCTTTTTTCCAAATGTTCTCCTTTTGTGAAAAATGCTTCTATTATAATAATAGTTTACCTGTATATAGCTCAGACCTCTCTACAGAGGTTCAACTAGAATTTTTGAAATATATAACTTAGAAGTGGATTTATTCATATTTTACTACAACAGAGGCGAGCAATTTTAAGAAAAAACGCCAATATATTAGTGAAAGCGGAAATAATTTTTGGTGTATAATTCCAAAAACTGTATTTGTACAATTGGGAACTTCAAAAACTGTAGTACATGAAGCTATATACTTATATAATCAAGGCTTCATTACCAAATTAAAAGTTTTAGATGTATTAAACATTCAACTCCTGATTATTACAAATGTCGAGCGTTGCAAAAGTAGATCATCCGTGTATTAGAAAAGCAGAATAGTCAGTTTTACAATTAACCAAAGAAGCTAGAATTAAAAACAAACAATTAAAATGTAGGCAAAAAGATGATCTTGCAGATGACACTAGCATTCCAAGTTATAGTTCTGGTATGCATTAGTTAATAGTAAGTTTTTATTTTAAATCACTATTTCTCAAAAGTGTAAATTTCGACACAAAAAGAACATTTTTGAAAAAACTACTTATTTTACAGCCTTGAAATTTTGCACATATGTTAACACTATACAAATAAATATTTTAATGAGAGAATTTGTCAAAAAAATTATTCAAAAAATATTTATGGATTAAAATGTACAAGAATTTTCACCGTTTTAAAAAATTTGACGTGTTACTCCACATTTGAATTTTTAAAAAAAAACTAATCAAAATTTTGAAAAATGCTCCCATTGAAATAAAAACAATGCAATGAATGCACACAAAAAATTCATGACTGTACAACCAGCCAATTTTTAAAAAATGTTCCTTAAACTTGGTCATTTTTAACATTACGGAGATAGGGAAAATGCTGCGTGAAGTGACCCCACCCCTTAAAGTATCCGCAATGCGTACTAGAGGAGTGCGAGTGATATCCAATACCGCATCATACCATAATACCCGGTGCAGGACCAGTGTGGCGGTGCATAACGCAGCTGTTCAGCATCCTCTCTCAACGTTGTCTCCAGATTCGAATTCGACCATCGTGGTGTTGCAGACAGATGCGTGACTCGTCGGTAAAGATAACTTCATTCCATTCTGCTGCCCACATCTTTCTTCCATCGCCCCATTGGCGGCGGAGAAGTCTGTGGTTCTGCGCCAAGGGTAGACCAAGCAATGGAAGTCTTGCGGACAGACCACTCAGCTGTAAATAACGTCGAATGATACGCGCAGACACTGAATGATGCGTTACAGATTCAATGTGTTGTACTACGGTTCGTGATGGGACTGAGCGATCCGTCACTGCCATGCGCACAATTTCCCTGTCCTCACTTGAAGTGGTGCCCTGAGGTGGATGCGATCGACCACGTCGGTCCATCGTACCCTCCTGCATCCAATGGTCACATATCCGCATTACATTTTTTTGGTTTCGTCCAACACGATTACCGATTATTCTGAAAGATTATGCACTATCTCGGTAGGCCACTATCCTTCATTTGTCGAACTCGGATACTTGATCAAAAGTGGATCGCTGTCTTCTACGAGACATAACTAATCGTTTTTTTTTAAAAAAAAACCCACAAGAAAAATATAGTTGCCGAACTTGAAAACGTTGAAATCTCCACGCCTTAAACAGCGCTTTGAGGTAGCGCCACAGGCGCGCGTGATGTGTGTCTGCTCTGAAATTATAATCATTTGCATATCTCACCTCCACTAATGTATGTTGCAAATTTCATGTTTTTTGCTTGCTTCCTTCAGGGTCTTGCATTTACGGTGGCCAGCAGTGTATATAACTTAGAAGTGGTGTTATCCATGTTTTATGAGAACAGAGAGGATAAAGTTTAAGAAAAAAGCGCTGATAATTATTTCAATTGGTTGTAACTCTGAAAATAATGTGAAGTTTAAAAAAATAGCTCAGAATCTCTGGAGAAGTCTTTTCTTTATATAAGCAAAATATTATTTTAGAAGCATTTTTTATAAAAGGAGAACATTTTGAAAAAAGATTAGTCCAAGTTAATTTTTTGCCCAAATGTTGTATTTAAGTAATTTTTTTTATCAAAATGTCCTTAAAACAATTTTATGCATGCGTTATAATCTAATTGACACTAAATATCATTAAAAGTTTTCATTTCTGTGTTTTTTAAAATCACTGTTCCGAACGTAGTTGGAAACCTTAAGGGTTTTTATCTGTTCTTTATTGTTTGTGACTTTCAAAAGGAGGCATCGCTTTATATCCCCTTCCTAAAAAAGAAAGTTTTTTTTTTGTTTGACTTTCTGAACGATACTGAGAGAAGGTTGTTTTTACAGCCAATAAGAACAATTGTTTTTGTCAGAAGGTTTGAGTGTCGTTGGGGCATTTTTCCTTTGACGTTTCGAGCAATCTCTTGTTGAGATGATGGGTCTAGATTATGCGTGCACCGTTGCCGTTTCTGAATCGCTAGTCCTGATTTATTGAGAATATCTTAATTAGACTCTCAATAGAATGAATGCATAATCAACCAGTATCGTAGCTGTACTGTCATCTAGTGTTCACTTCCTGGGTCACCACTTCGGCGACAAGCTATTTTTGACGTTGGAGAAGATAAGCCATGGTGACTTTGAGGGCTGCTTGGCAGCAGTGTTTTTGAACTGGCCACCTTCGGGTGCGAAGTGCACGCCTTAGACGACTGAGTCGAAAGGCATCCCTATTGGGGTCAATCGTTTTAAGGACTTTTTTTCACTGGAGTAGCCAGACCTAAGTCGGCCCTGTATCAAAAAATTTCTGTGGGGCCCCATTTTGCCCTCTTGTAAAGTTTAACGATTTTTTCTTATATATGTTTGGGCTCCTGTAGCTTGAGGGTCCTGTATCATTGATACGGCTGTAGCTATGCTTTTTCCTGTCCTGTGCTATTTGTGACTTGTAGAAGTAGGCACCGTTGCGAGTAAATACTTGTAATGTGCTATATTAAGATAGACATATTTTTTTACTAAATTTTCATTTCTAAAGCGTACAATACCTATTCTCACTACTGTCTAAAATATATCTGCGTGCACTCTGTTGTGAGGTTTGAAACAAAAATGCCATCATGTTACACAGAACGACTTAAAGTGATTTGTGGCAGGTATGAGACGATAAGTTCATCAAAAATTTTTCTTTTATTTACTTAAGTACCAGTACTGTTTAGAAAAAAATGAGAAATAATATCCCTGCCCCCAGCACCAAACAATGATACTAAAACAGTACAGCATCACATGTTTCACCCACAATCTGCAGCAATTAGTAATAGTAAAGGCCTATGTAAATAGTTTAACATGTTATTTTATGTAATAAAAATAACGCCTTTTTATTTTTTTCCAATACAGTATTCTGTCACTTCCTTTAAAATGGTGCTCGGTGTAATCCCCATTCGCCCAAACGTTTGCTTGCAGCATCGAAAAAAACATAACTCTTTAGGTAAGCAATACCTACAATTAAAGTTTGAAGGAAAAATGAGAGGAAAAAATTGTTTTTTTGACAAAGATTTAACACATTTTTTCCTGACTATGTTTTTTGCATTTAGAATAAAATTAAAATCCATTATTGGTAATTAATTACATTTATTTTTTAAGTTATTTACAATTATTTTCCTTTAGATCTAACGTATTATTATTAGGTAAAAAGTTTGGTAAGATAGTAACTTTGAGTTTATTCTTGTTTAGGCAAACCCTATTATAATATTAAATTGGTACCCGTGATATAATAAAACTTTAATTATTGGTTTTAAACAAATAAGAAACATTAAAATTTTTGGTGAAAATTAAAGTTTAAGTGAAGAATTATTTCAGAAGATTTTTTTAACTTACATTACGAGAAATGAAAAAGTATTACAATGGAAAGTTGGAATTGTAATGACGAAAAATACTGAATACCATTTTCTAAGACATTACATATAATATTCTACATTGTAAAATTTGTCTTTACAGGACTTAAAATCTGATTTGAGTATTTTTTTTTTTTATCGTTTTATTCAAATATACGGAACCAAACTATAAAAGTATACCTGAACTTCAAAAGAAATTATTGATATTACTACTGAAGAAAATTCAGAGAAATAGTTATGCTAAAAGTATAAATTCATAATAACTAATAAAATGCCTAAGGCAGTAAGAAAAATGAAACTAATCGATTGAAGAACAAATAAAAAGCAAATAACTGAAATACATAAAAAAATTTTTTAATTAAACCCATAAGAGAAATCCTGCTTAAATCATTACGAAAGTAAGAACTACTTTTTAAATACAAATTATTTCCTAAGCAATTTTTCAAAATAGTAAGAATCATTGCGTTCCAGGTTTCTTTAAAATACTCTTACAGTTATAGGAAATACATTTAAGCCTAAAGCAAAATTTCAAAAAAATCACACTGAACGGAAAAAATAATAATAACTTCAGTGATAAATCTAAAATTTCCATGAATATTCATAAGGAATTCATTAACAGCTACTGGGATTATTTTTCATTTTAACGGCGAATGAGACTTTTTTTTAGTTTCATTATTCAGGAATAAAATTGTTACCTATATCATTAGCATTTTATTTCCAGAATTAGAAATCACGCTATCTCTCACATTCATTGTGCAAAATTTTCTTTTTCATACATTTCATTGAAGTAACGATTACGTATTTCAACAGCACTAAAAAGTTTTCTTTTAGAGAATAAAACTTTTTTACTATAATAAACGCAATTAGTGAAATGGGAAAAATTCAACCTAAAGTGAAAAGAGTTCTGTAAATCTTTTAGACAAAAAAGAACTTTTCAAAGAAACTTTTGTAACTCTTATGCGATCTTTCATTAATTTTGTAAGTAATTTTATTAATTTTTAACAGGCATTTTTAAATATCACTTTTAAACGTATTAAAAACAAGAACAATGAAACTGTGTGTGTTCTTATTCAGTCAGAATAATTATAAATTAGGCTTAGCTTATTTCGAACAATTTTTGTATATACAATCTCATTCATAATTCGAACAATAATATTAAAAATGATAAGAAATTGTTTTTATCATTTGCAGTGAGCTTATTCATAGTTTTACCAAAGCGTACGTAAATTGAATATATATATATATATATATATATATATATATATATGTATTAGCAAATACTTTCGTAACTATGAAAATCTTCTAATAAATTCTGCAAATAAAATTAACTTTCCAGTTTCGAGGAAAATTATCTTCAATTCCGTTCGAAGAATTATTTATTTCTGAATAAACAAAACTTAATGTTCGGAAAATTCAAATATTTGCCTGAGGAAGCATCAGGTTGTCAAACCAAATATTCATTACTTTAGAATAACATTAAAATACAATAATGTGAGATATGTTTGAATGCTAAAAAGAAGTATTCTGGCAGTTTTTCTTTTTCTTTATAACTCTTTTCATAAAATTCAGTTGATGTAATTGAGAATTTAATACTTTCAAAAAAATTATTTTTTGTGCTTGAAATTTTCCTTTCAAAGAAGATTTTGAATAAATTAAACATAGAATACTAAAGATTAAATGTTGTTTGCTTCCAAGTCTCGGAATTATTTAACATTTAGAACAAATATGGGCACTAAAAAATTTAATTTATTTTTTATTATATGATTGAAATAAAGTAGTTTATTAATGAAAAATTCAAATAATCTCAATGGGTAGTAAGAATTTTTAATTCCATTCTATTCACTAATAAGGAATTACTGTAAAATCCGGCGCATAATGGGCATTTTTAACAAAAAAATAGGATCGAAATTTATGGGTGTGCGTTATACTCCGGGTTTAAAAATGATAGCTTTAAATATAGAAAAAGAGATGAGCATAAAGTGAATTAGACTTCTACATAGATCGAAAAACTGTTTATTTAGAAGAATTGCCACATTATGAATAAGTGTTGTAAATCTAGAAGTGTACTGTTTTTTTAAAAGCTTCGAATAATACCTCGAATAAATGACTTCAAAATATAAGAGCAATGCAGAAATTGTATTAACTAAAGAGAATTGCATTAAAAAAATTAAAATTGCTATTTGAAAGTCAAAGTGCACATTATGAGCCTGATTTTACGGTACCTTGATTAATACAAAATCTATATTGAGATAACATTTTTCTTTGTTGAGCTATAATGCTGTATTTTAATCTTTTTAGTTGATTCAACATTACTGCAGTCTGAATAATGTTTTGTTTTCAAACTTAAATATTACAATACGTTTCATTAAAAAGACACACACACACACATGACAGTTTAAATACTTATATTTTTCAAAAGATACTGTTAAAAAATAAGTAAAAAATAAGAATGGTAATAAAATGAAATATGTATTTTCAGTTATCAAAAATGTAACTTTCAAAACCACTAAAAATTTTATATAAAAAATGCATGTTATTAAAATTTGTAACAAGAAATTAACTTATACTTTATTTTTATCGGTAGGGGAAACTGGGGCAAGATGAAGGGTGGAGCAAGATAACGAATGTCTTAATTTTTCCGTTTTCGGCTAGGTAGCAGGATCAACCGAACTCTACTGGCTCTCCTATCGGTCATTCGCTAAACAATATTATAGAGAAGCTGAAATCGCCATTTTTGTGTTAGTTGTGAAGATTTGATTGTTTACCACTGCCCCGATAAAACATTCATGCATGTGTAAATAAACTCAGCTACAGAAACAGGCAAGATATATCATTTATCTTTAATGTTTATGAGTAATTTAGCTTAAATACTAGACATTACCACGAATGAATGACAATTAATCGACTTCCTTCATGGAAATGGAAACGAACATTTTTAAACAGGCATTCCGGGGCAAGATAGTGGGGGCAGGATGACCAGCTCGTCATCTTGCCTCGTGTTTCGGAATTTATTAAACTAACTATGTTGTCTATTCTATTAAATCCTGTAACACTTGTTTGTCTGTGTTTTTTTCCGCTCGACCTTGCGCTTCTATCTCTTCTGGGGCTAAGGGGTGCAAAGTATCGGGGAATGTGTCATTTGAAAGGGGGCGACCAGAGGAAGACATTTTTGCCATCCGCTAACAACTTTATGGTCACTCATCCAGGACAAACTATCATAGACAAATATATTGGGGAGCGTTTGAGCACCGCTTACTTCAGAGCAGCTACAGTTGAAAATGCCGTTAAAGGGTTTAAAAAATGTGGGATTGAGACTCATAATCCTCTTGATTTTAGCGAACATGACTTTGCTGTTTCAAAAGCTACTGATCACGATGTTGTTTGCTATGAAACTGAGAATAATAGGGCTAATCCTCAGACTCTGGTAGTAGAAAACCAACATATAAACGCTCCAGAAGAACCAGAACTCATGGCAAATGCTGATTCCGATGCACCAAAGAAGCCTTTTAGTGTTTTTTTTTTATTAAAAACAATTGCCAAACGCAACACAATGTGAGAAAAAAAAGAAAAAGAAGAAAAGTGAGCTCAAGTATTCTAACAAGCACACCCATCAAAGAAATGTTAGAACAAAGGGAAAAGCAGAAAAAAATAACATTAAACTTTAAAACAGAGAAGAGAAGCCTGTGAAACTAAAAATGTGAAAAAAAAACTCAAACTAAGTTTCTGTAGGCAAAAGTCTATAAAATCCAGGCCAAACAGTCCAGTTGCATCAATTTCAAAGGAATGGTAGTATAATATGTCCTGCTTGTGAAGAGGAATATTGTGGCCCTCCAACAGAAGAATGGGTCCAGTGCTGTAAATACCAAGAGTGATGGCATGAGGAATGTTCCAATTATGAAAATGGCATTCATTTTCATTTGTGACTATTGTTAGCTGTACAACTAAACACTTCAACATTACGTTGCAGTGCATTATGCTTAGTTTGATACTTTGTAAGATGTAAAAACACAGTTATCATTTGCTAAACCATGTAACATATTCAAAAGAAAATCCATTTAACCTTTATCAATGTTGTTATCTTGTCTCAAGGCCAATGCCATCTTGCTCCAGTACAGATGCAAGATGGCAATTTGTTATGGCTTTGTTTTTTTCTATTTGAAAAATTAAATGGTAATGTATTTAGTACTACACAAAGGACTACTCTAGCTTTTCAAATAAATATAATTTTTTTTATCCTTAAAAATAAATCAATAAACAACAGAAACATTTAACATAGTCATCTTGCCTCAGTCTCCCCTATTAAAGCATTTTAAATCTCAACTTTTAGGTAAATGTAGCCACTTTGTGTAGATATATTTTAAAATGCTTATCTTATTATTGCAGCTCCTTTAGAAATGGATCTTGCGTATGTGAAAATTTATCACTAATATAAATTACTGATATAAATACCAAAACCATAAATGACTCAAGTCATACTAAATGTCGTTTCTAAATAAAAATCTAATATCATTCTTTAAAAAAATCATTACTTACGTTTATACGTTCACCATTTTCACCAATTAAAAAAATGTCACCTTATGTTGTCAGCATTATTATTACTGTGTTCAAATGTCATCAGACATTTTTTCTACTATTGGCTGTATATCGTAGCATTTGGCGACGTCTTATGATTTTACGAAATTGGTTGACGTTATAATACGTAAGTACCAAACTTTTTTCTTCCATTGTGATTGAAATAAATTGTAATTCAAAATCCCCTTATAATCCTTCCCTATCAGCTCAGCAATAAAAATACAATTTTACAAAATATTTTTAGTAAGTCTTTAAAGTTGTGAATTGGGTTTTGGTTCACAAATCGTTTAACGATGTCTCCAACATATCTTAGAATCAAGAACTGAAATCCAAGATGTTTATAATATAAATCATGAACTGTTTTGCATTCAAAAAAATTGGAAATCTATAAATCCGTATGAATTGCTTTTCAAAACTCTCAAAATATTCGTAGTTTATCGTATTTCAATCCAAAAGGATTGAATTTAGACATAATTGCGTATTAATTGCTTAGTAAATAATATTAAACCCAAATATTGTTCTTATTTACCTTCGTTTTTAACAATTGAGGATGGAAAAGTTTTTAGTTACTTAACTGATAGGTTCATGTGTATTTTTATATTAAAAAAAAAAGCTACAGAAATTGATTTCCAGTTACTTTATCAAATAAGAAAATCTTTTTGAAAGAAAAAATATGGTTAAAAAGCAAATGTTTTAAAATCGTACACTGCTATTGTTGCAAATATTCCATCATCCAGCAATTAAACAGTCAAAACATAACTTTTGATTAATTGTTGGGATGAAAGAGTACAAATTATTTTAGTTCATTATATTTCCACTTATCTATTGTTAAAAATTAAAGTTCTTTACTTTATTAAATGAATAAATAAAATATTAAGGAAAATATATAGTACGTCGAACAAACACTACTAAGCGAAGGAAGAATTTATCCAGTAAGGGGCGATGAGTTCATTTAATTAATTCTTTACGAAATCTTTCCAGGAAAGAATTTTTCAATTAAGTCATGCACTTTTTTCATTGAGTTCTGAAAAATTTATTCTACCTGAATATTTTAATTTGCTGCAAATAACCGGTAGTCTCCGACGCACAGCAAAAATGTTATGAAACTCTCTTACGAGCATTTTTACTGTAGCGTTCAGTGATAACAATTGTTAAAGTATTTATTTTAGAATGAATGAAACTTGTCATTTATAATACATCGGGAAATTTGTCAAAATGTTTTTTCACGAGTTTAAGGAAAAATACTTTGTTATTTGTAGGAATAAAAATGAATTCTTATGATTACTAGTTCCATTTGTTTTATTTTAGCCATTGTTAGTCATTTTCTTTGTGTAGTTATATTTGATTTAATGCATTGCAAGTTTCTTAAGCAAATAAGATTAAGAAATATCCTTTTGAAATTCATAAGAGTTACTTATTAATTTGATTGCTTTTTAGTCAAATTCATTAATTTATTTCCAAAAATGTATGTTTTCAAAATTTAGATAAATAAACGTTATCCAAAATAGTTTACTTTAATATTAAATTACCTTGCTCCATATATACATCTTTTAATTTTCAAATCTTATTTTAAAAAATTTTTGTCTACTTGATTTTAAAATACAAATAAAATATAAATTTCAGAGAAGCAACATTTTTTTCAATAATCATCTTGTGTGTTCAGAATTACTTAAAACTTTAAATTTTTAAATAAAATTTACCAAGATTTTAAAATTATTACTGTTTTTGCGAAATTAAATATTTTAATTAGAATTTTTATTGTTTTAGTGTTTTAACCAATTCTATTTTTAATATTTTTTTTTTTATATTTTACAAGGTGTTTCTCATTTGAATCCCTATGAAAATAATAGAGACCACATTGACTAACTTAGTGAAATTAAAAATAACTCAAAAATACTTTTTATTTCATCTACACATGATAATAAATGGTCACGAAGAATTTTTAAACCACCATTCAAAATATGTGTGTGTGCGTGCGTGCGTGCGTGTGTGTGTGTGTGTGTGTGTGTGTGTGTGACTAGTCAATTTTTCCCTCTTATAATAAAAACAATTTCTCTAAATCTTTTCCTTTTTTTTCTAGTTTTAACCATTGTAACGCGCGTTATATTTTCCAGAATGTAATGTAGATGTCGCTACGCTATGAAGACATTTGTAGCAGAATTGTGAACTAGAAACCCACTGCTGCATGTAACAGAGAGAGACCGGCTACCAATGTATTAGGATCACCCACCTCGCCGACCAATCACGGACTATATTTAAACTAAATTTACTTTAATTTGTTCCACTAAATATTTAATTATATTTTTTTTTGTAAAGTCTTCTATAACCGTCCTTTTGGAATTGTGATTTTTTAAGTCATGCATTATTTTACCCATCGAGATTTCGTTCTTTACTTTTAATCCAGTTGAAGAAAGGTTCGCTCTGGGTACCTCCCGTTCCGAATGAAAATGCGAGTACTTAACCGATCACGCCCAAACGATGGTCTTCGCGTGATGTTGGTCCAAGTTCATATAGCTATCGTTATACCATAAAACTATGATGCATATGTAATAAAAAATACATAATCTACAATTCCATTGTAGTTATTTTATCCCTAAAAATGTTTCAAATCAGACTGCTTTCTGTATGAATGAGTATTGAAGTGATTGCTTCCTATGTTGGAAAGATTAATAGAATTTTTTAATTTTTTTAATTCTGTTCCACCATCAGTGTCAAATATGCAACTTTTGTTTTGTACGTTCATCTGAAAAATTGAAGCAATTTTTTTTAATAATGTTACCCATAGAAAATGAGAATTTCGTCTATAATGTGCTAGGGAGATTTAACATAAATTTCGGCTAAGGATGGAGCATGGAAAATATGTGTACATTCACAATGATACAAACCTATTACACAATTATGAAAAAATCACTGATTGACCAGAATCTTGATTTTTTTTAATTCGTATAGTTTCAAGGTATCCGAACATGTTCGGAGTACTTTTTTAAAAATAACATATCAAAACATTATAAATGCTTTCTTAGGAATTAAGGTATCCGACTACGCTCGGAACCGTGATTTTAAAAAAAGCACATAAATGGATAATTTTTCATGATATTTAGTGTCACTCGCATTAGAATACATGCATAAAATTGTTTTAAGGACATTTCGACAAAAAAAATTTATTTAAATATATTTTTGCAAAAAATTAACTTAGAATAATCTTTTTTCCAAATGTTCTCCTTTTGTGAAAAATGGTTCTATTATAATAATATTTTGCCTGTATATAGCTCAGACCTCTCTACAGAAGCTCAACAAGAATTTTTGAAAAATTTACATTATTTTCAGAGTTACCACCAATTGAAATAATTACTGGCGGTTTTTTTTTCTTAAAATTGCTCCCCTCTGTTGTCGTAAAAAATGAATAAACCCACTTCTAAGTTATATATTTCAAAAATTCTAGTTGAGCCTCTGTAGAGAGGTCTGAGCTATATACAGGTAAACTATTATTATAATAGAAGCATTTTTCACAAAAGGAGAATATTTGGAAAAAAGATTATTCTAAGTTAATTTTTTGCCAAAATATTATATTTAAATAAAAAAAATTTGTCAAAATGTCCTTAAAACAATTTTATGCATATATTCTATTCTAAGTGACACTAAATATCATGCAAATTATACCTTTATGCGCTTTGCAAAATCACGGTTCCGAACGTAGTCGGATACCTTAACATTAATAAATACTAATATTTAACAAACAACATTTAAAAAACACATTTAAATTAATACAAAAATCACAATTGCAAGGGAAAGTTTAGCTATATTTTTGAAAAACTTTAATGTGATTAGAGAAAACAGTAATAAACCTAAATCAGAAAAAGTATTACTAAAACAAATTAGATGCATTTATTTCGACAGTGTGCTAAAAATTTTATGTTTTAATAAAATTTGAAAATTTGAGATTTGATCAAAGAAATAATGTAAGAAATGTGACATTTTTTAAGTGAGACCATGTGACGGATCTAAACGCGATTTTCTAATTAATCCTCTTGGGAAATCTTTGGGCCATCAATTTACGTTATTCACAAGAAACTCTTCGGAAGAAGAAAATCGTGATATGTAAATTAACTTTATATTAATAGGCGAGGTTTTCTAGCTTGAGGTAGAGAAGGAGAGAAGACAATGGCGCACACAAGGGGGTCCTGTGGGTCCGGAACCCCCCAAAAAAAACCTATAATTTTTCCGGTGTATTATAATTCTAAGTATATAGATCGTAAAATTTAATTAAGTATTTAATTTAATTAATATAAATTTAATAATAAGTATAAATTTAATTAAGTAAGTAATGATTAATTTTATTAGTTAATGCTAATTATTTATTCAAAAATGAGTTTTTTACTGTGTTTTGTTACCGAAAATCAACAAAATCAAAAGGAGCACGATACAAGAATGGTGAACTTTCGACCCCGAACCCTTCTCGAAAAATTCCTGTGTGCGCTACTGATGAGAAGATATACTTAAGCCAGGTGAGAGATTGCTACTAAAGGCATAATATTAAAATAGAGTGATTTGGTTCTTATTAGAAGGAAACCTTAAAGTGACGATTATTCACTAAGATTGAATTAAGATTAGATTAAATCGGATAATAGGTTATATCCCTAAATAAGATAAGGATCAAGTTGGTTAGTCGCCTAATCTCTCACGATTTACTTTCGTTGTTCCACATTCGCGATTTTCATTGAGACATTTTCTTAATATTATTAGTAGAAATTGCGTCTGTTCTTAGAGTGGAAAAAAATAGATTAGTTGAATCATGCTCAGTGTTTCTTCCTTTCCCCCACACATTTAGGAGCTCGCGAGAGAGGCGTGAGCCTCTTACAGCTATTATTTAAATAACAGACCACAGCTCAAAAAATATATTAATACGATAAGGAATATCTTAGTATATTCTCTAGAAAATAGTATAAAAATATCGGGCTCAAAAAGTTTTATTTAAATACATTTATAGTACATAGTATTTTGAGTTATACAACTTGTCATGATATATTCTGAAAGATTTAAATGCCCTCTTTTGGTATATTAAAGGCCCACTTCCGGTTTTGTAAATTTTTAAAATTGTTTGTAACTTGACCTCAAGGTTACGTCTAATTAAAACAAAGTATGTTTTGCAATGCCAAAAGATATAGATATATATATATATATATATATATATATATATATATATATATATATATATATATATATATATATACTAGCGGTTCCGACAGAAGTTGTCCTGTATACACGTATTAAATCCGAATATTAAAAACTTTTTTTAATAAGTTGTAACAATCTGGATCATTTTGATAAATTTTTTTATAAAGAAAGTTATTACAATGCCTGACATCATCGCTTGTACAGTTACCCCAATTCGACCTATCGATTGCTTGTGAGTATGCATTTACAATGAACTTAGTTGAATATAGAAGCTATTCTGAAAAGAAACTTAAACTTGTTTTGATTAAAGGGTAAGAAAGATAAACACTCGAGCTATTTTCATATCAGGTATATTTTTTTAATGCACACACAAAAAAAATTATCGTAATGTCATTGAATATACAATGTTTTTGGTTAATCCTTGTGAGGGGTATAAACAAACAAAAACGATGGTTTGCCTAACCTGGGACATGCCTAACTTGGGCCGTGAGAAAAGCAAAGGTTTTCTAAATCTAACCCAAATTTTGTCATTGTTTTACCTTGTGAGTTATTAATGGTCATAGCAAATGCCAAGAGAATTTGAAATTGCAAATATTTGAACGGGTAGGTGAGTCTGAAAGAATCATTGGGATATGTGGTAGAAGTACAACTTCACCTTGAAGTTTGCCGCTCAAAATAGTGGCCTCAAGAATATTGCCCATGATTTTTTTTATGAACAATCGCGCAACCTTACATAATTTTAGCGCATTTCTGACTAATTGCGATTTCGGTCCGAATTAAGAATCTAAATCATTCTCGAATCCATTTGAACCCACACAAAAAATTTCATCAAAATCGGTCCAGCCGTTTAGGAGGAGTTCAGTCACATACACCCGCACAGAAGAATTATATATATTTATAAAGATGATATTGTGGTAAACCCGACCATGGGTTCCGAATTGAATATGGCAACCCCTTAGAATCTACCCTGGCAGAGAAACTAACTCAGGATGTAAACACACTAAGACCAAGTGTGAAGAGCACCGCAATAAAAGAATATTGAATGAGAAATGCTTCTTTCACCATAATATTTGCCGTATCGTGGTGAAATGAATAATCTTTCCGATTCTGTGATTATTTTTTGTCTCAATTTGAAAGAAAAATTAGATTACAATTTTAAAAAGGCCAAAATATCGGAAAATTTCCCACTTATATTTCTTTTTTTTTTCTTGCCTCATATTAGCAGAATAGACAGCCCACAGGGGTAAAACAATTATGCATTTTAAGGTTTTTAATTAATATATTTTTAACTAATTTCGATAATGAAGTGAATTGTGAATCTAAACCATTCTCAAATCTACTTGAACCCACACAAAAAATGTCATTAAAATCGGTCTAGTGGTTTAAAAGGAGTTCAGTCACATACACGCACAGAACAGTTATATATATAAAGATTATTTGAATAGATATTAATTAAAAATGCTAAAAGGCATGATTCGTCTGCATTTTTGTAACAATGAAGAACCCGGTGAGGCCAGTTTGGCTGAAAATCGATTTTCGACGCCAACTTACGACATTATTATAACAATAAAGTTGTTACAGCAATGCAGGTGAACATTGAGTTGAATGTTTTTAATGTTTTTAATGAATATATTTTTAATTAATTGCGATATTGAACTGAATTGAAAATCTAAACCATTCTCGAATCCACTTGAACCCACACAAACAATTTCATCAAAATCGGTCCAGAAGTTTAGGAGGAGTTTAGTCGCATACACGTGTACCGAAGATTTATATATTAAAAATTTTGATAGATCTATTCAATAAAATAAAAAACTATATATATATATATATATATATATATATATATATATATGTCATGATTTTAAAGACAGAATCAGATTAAGGTTTAAAAAAAAGAGATCTTTATTCCATCGTGTCTACATCAGTTCTGATACCGAGAGAGGAGGAAAAAGCACGCCATGGTGGGGGTTTCAAGTGGATAACACGTGAAAAACATCTGGTAAGTGTCGCTGCTTTGAAGATGGTGCTTGCAAGTTAATGCTGACATATGTTGACTATTGAATCTAACGATCTAGAATTAGACATGTTTATTGGCTAGGCCATATGTTCGGAAGACGTAAATAGGTGATTAGTTTGATACTTGAATATGGGGACTGAGACAGATAGAGTCAAGTGTTAGATAGGGAATTTAATTTTTAATCTAATTTTATTATCCTTACATTTGCCCCCCAATTTTAAAGGGAGTCATGGCGTGGTTTTTTCTCTCTTTACAAACTTAATCAATTTTCAACAAACACAAAACAATACATAGTTATTTAGAAAGACATATTAAACACAGTAGAAATCTTTAAGCACTAGTAATTCTAAAATCAAAAAGCAATACAATAAACAAAACTATAACAACAAACACAGTAATGACAATTGATAAACATGAATTTCCATACATATAAATGAAGATTAGCTTGTTCAAATCTATTCGACATCTAGAATAAGAGCTCACGTTTCCTCCTATTCCTTCATAATAATAGATTCGTATTATAGCTGGTAGATATTTTCAAAAAATTATGTTGTAAAAAAATATATCAAACAATAAGATAGTAAATATAAAAATACATGAAATCATACAAATGTTAAAATAATAATTTTGTATAAAAATCTACTCTGGCGCCATTGATACACTAAATTTTGCATACATGAAATACATTTTTTTAAAAGATAAAAAAAATATAGACACTAATAAAATGAAATTATTAATAATATGAAAACGGTGTATAACACACAACTTATATGCACTATTCAACACAATAAACAATATTTTATTTCATATACGTTATAAAACATAAAAATTATAAGAATATAGGAATTAAAGAATACAAGAATATAAGAGCACCTTTTTATTATTTTCTGAGTCGGAAAAGTGGACTCACTTCAATACTAACTTTTAGTATGTATGAAAATTTTCTCAATATTCACTGTAACTTAACAATATCGCATACAATATTTTGAATCTTTCCGTAACCTTCTAAAAATTCATTTCATAGACAAAAATTCTTGATTTTCTCTTACATCACACATTCACTAATATAAACTGTATCACCTTACTTAATTTTGAACACATCTCTCTGAGAAATCTGCGTCATCAACTCACAGATGTTCAGGGATGCTGATAAGAAACAATGAGAGGTGTACATATCAAACTAAACAAGTTTGTCCTCTTAATGTTTCGAGACATATACAAAATTATAATGATTGTATTCTCCCTTATCCACTGTATAATATCCAAAAATAAGCTTCAAGTTATTAAATTAATTTCAATTTTAGATAAGGAAAATTTTGAGAAATAGTGAATCCTGATATATGGCCAGTATATCAAAACACACAATTTCAAAATAAAAAAAAAATTAAATGACATGCAATAAGATTACTGCTGAATAAAATAATTAACAAAACAATTGAATTCAATGGAGAAAAAAGAATACAACTTGACTTTACTTTTGTTTCTTATAACAATCAATATCTCTAGTATTATTCTCTCATTAGTCATTTTTCTAAAAACTTAATTTATATCTTTCACTTTAAAACACCAATTTCTATCATAACTCTTAACTCATTCGACATCTTAAGATAAAATTATGAGAAGTATATATTAAAATTTCTCAAAATTTTGTATGACTAAACCTATATACTTTGTTTTCTCAATCAAAATATAAAGAAAATATCTCATTTATAACACAACTATATTATAAAAATTAAATACCATATTATATCATATATTATTCTTTTTCGTCAAGTTCTGTTCAGCAAAACTCAGTTCTTCATTGTTACTAAAATTGGAAATATACAATTTAACTGACCTCCACTTTGTAGAGTCAGAAACCCTTCGTGAACGGTAATCCAGATGCTGTTGTCACTTTCTTTCACTAGTAAAATTTTATTTATTTACTTATTTTTCCATGTTGATACTTCACTATTTCACAGTATTACCGTGCAGACTTTCCGGCGAAGAAGATTTTTTTTTTGGCAGTGTTGGTCCTTCCATCATTGTATCACTGAAACTAAATCGCAATGCCATTCGAAGAAGAACATATTTTTTTATTATTATTATTCTGGGGGAAGGGATTGGACGCCTTTCATCACTGAGTTGGGGAATTCACGCTTCTCTTTTTGTTTTGTTTCTTTTTTCGTCATTCGAAAGTTGGCTCTTTCATGGCAAACTTGCTGGTCTCTTCAGCAACGGTAGAAATAACGTTCGGCGGTAAACACTGCATTCTTCTTGGGGGTTAAGAGCGATGTTCTTCCAGGGAATAATAGTGCGTTTTTTTTCCGTATCATTTTTTATTCCGGCAATCCGACGTCTTCAGCATATTGGCATATGGTACATTCGGTGTTCCGTCAAATTCTCCATATCAGTTATTATGGTCGCTGGCTTTAGTTTTTATATTAAAATTATTTTATAAAAAAGATTCGTTTTTTACGTTAAGATTTGAAATCCATTCGCAGATAAAAATCCTGCCGGCTTTAATTCTGTCATGATTTTAAAGACAGAATCAGATTAAGGTTTAAAAAAAAGAGATCTTTATTCCATCGTGTCTACATCAGTTCTGATACCGAGAGAGGAGGAAAAAGCACGCCATGGTGGGGGTTTCAAGTGGATAACATGTGAAAAACATCTGGTAAGTGTCGCTGCTTTGAAGATGGTGCTTGCAAGTTAATGCTGACATATGTTGACTATTAAATCTAACGATCTAGAATTAGACATGTTTATTGGCTAGGCCATATGTTCGGAAGACGTAAATAGGTGATTAGTTTGATACTTGAATATGGGGACTGAGACAGATAGAGTCAAGTGCTAGATAGGGAATTTAATTTTAATCTAATTTAATTATCTTAATTTAATATATCCTATATATATATATATATACATATATATATATATATATATATATATATATATATATATATATATATATATATATATATATATATATATATTGATCGAATTTGGTCATTTTAACGTGTTCGGGTACCATAATTTTAAATATTACGCCTTAACACACTGCTGGGTATTATATTAAAATAATTATTACATGACAAGTGTCCGCGGTAGTCTATTGTCATGAGCTTGAACTCTTGGCTGGCATTGTCTAGTTGGGAGCTTGATTCCTAGTACAATTAAAGATTTATTGTGCAGAGCGGATGATGCGCGTTAAACCTATCAAGAATTAAAATCTTCATGTTGGCATGGGGGAAGTTTGGAGAGGGGCCTCAAGCTGCAGTGCTGTTCTCGTCACATGATCAAAGCTCAAAATTAAGATGTCCATTAGCAATATCTTGTGCAGCTGTAAAGTGTGACGTCAATAATAATTCGAAAATCGAGCCTATTATGAGTTAAATAAAATAAATATTTTTTAAATAAAACTTATTGAGCCTTTACATTTTCTAATTTGCATTCACTTTTTCGTCTTATCATATTAAACTGCTTGCGCAGTAAATAAAAAAGCAAATGTTAACGAAATTTTGAAGGAAAAAAAGATTTTGTCTTATAACTTTGTAGGCATCAATTAGTCGAACATTTTAAATAGAATAAATAAATAGTGGAATATTCAGAGCAAGAGGGAATTGACCGAATTGTTAAAGCTTTCATTGCGTACTTTTTAGTTCAGTGTCTTAAAGTTTAATGCACTTTTCCGTTTCTTATTTAGACTTCATTAACATTTCTTAACTATTCTTTATTTCTAGCCTTCAGGAAAAGCAGTGAAGAAAAAGGTTTTTGCTGTCCTTGGAATAATTTATGTAAATTGATCTACTTCTTTCGTTTTTCGTAAATCTTTGACTAGAATTTCCCGATTTATTCTTCTTTCCATCCAATCCAATGTTAAAGCATTATATTTAAAAGCTACAGAGAAATTTTCCAGTAACAATACTTCCAGAAATTGAAATCCATTTTGAGGAAATTTTTATAAGTGATATATATATATATATATATATATATATATATATATATATATATATATATTTAAGAATATTTAAAATATTTAATTCAATGAGAAAGAAGTATTCTCTTAAAGGTCACTCAAAAAGGTATTTTATATAAGAAATTTGATTGTTAATAATATATTTTCATGTAATATTATTTAATCTAAAAAAACTATCTTCATATAGTTATAGAATATGTGTTAATAGTATAAACGGTCGAAACTGTTCAAATTTAAGAAAAAAAATTTATCTGTCAATAAGCTCATTAATTATGTTACATGTAGATAAGTATTGTAATTACCCTGACAATTTGCGTAAAAGAAATAAAAACATGCTTGACATTTGATTTCTCTATACCTGATCTGCGAAATCATAATTCTTAGCTGTATAGATCAAATGAATTTATCTCTCTCTATATAAAAAAAGTTTTTGGTGATGCTGAATAAATTTATTTCTATATAAGGTACAGTTAGTAAAGATAGGTCGTAAAAGATGAATTAACAGAAGAGGAGATCCACGAACGATTTGCCTAGAGCCCCCTACTCTACAGAACTTTCTCGAAAAATCCGCTTAAGGTGTTATGGATTTCTCCAGAAATTTCCAGAAGCATCCATATGGTTGCCAAGTTACCAAAATGCTCACCAAAAGGTATGTCAACTTGGTTTTATTGTCAATATTTTGCATAGTTTCAACTGAAACACTATTATAATGTAAGGGACGCCGTTGCTTGCAAATATTACAAATTTTATCATAACATAAATACAATAGAAAGTAATATTAACGTATTAAACATCCAGATAAAAATTATTCACACTATTTTAAGATGAAACTCTTATTGCTTAAGAATATAGCATTCAATTTTGAGCGATGGCTAATACAAAAATTTAAAAACGCAAGATCCTAAGAAATTTTAATCAGAAGAATGGGCTGGGTGGTTTTCATTCATTTGCTTCCTTCATGTTGAAATTTGAAAAGATCCCTAAGCTGATGTATAGTATTAGTCTTGACAGTTATTTTTAAAGTAATAATTTAAACTTACTTTTAAAAAATTGTAAATGCATTAATCATAAACGATTATATATTCTTTTAAGAAAATAATATTTTAACAATTTTGGAAACATGGATAGCCACCTCTTACATCTAAAATGATAACTTTTGCTTCAATAATGAGATTAATTTTGCAACAGTGTGTATTTTTTTTTAATTTAAAACTTCTTTAAGTGCGTTTTTGCTGAACAGTAAACGTAAGTTAATCATCACGCTCGAGTTGGTTATTTTGAATAGTACAGTGTGGTCATAACTAAACTGCAAGTGTTCAAGGGGTGCTGAAGAAAAAACAACTGTGAATATTCCAGTGAAGTTTGGTATATCTACACATTTCAGAACATGCGCAAATCAAATATGCAAAAAAGGAAAGCCGCCATTTTCCCCCAATAGATGGCGCTGTACCATATTTCAATATTCACCGGTGGCATATACAACTTCCAAAATCGATAGATAGAGCATAATGACATTCTAAGCGGCATGTAAATAAGAAACGAAATCACTTAGAGTTTATCAATATTCCATACAATTCGCTTCATTAATTAAATTTTTACAGTATCGTGTAATCAAAAATTAACGTAAATTATGATCACAAATAAAACAATCCATCAAAACGCTTTGGAAAACAATTAAGCTTTTATTTATTCAATGAAATTATTACATGATGAGCTCAATGTGCAAACTACCAGATGCAACCACTTGCTGAAAACGTATAACAGCATGGTCCACCGCCACATTTAAAATATCTCTCTTTTTAACACACCTTACAAGTCTCGTTATGTTAGATTTCAATTCAGCAACAGAATCATGTTGTTATCTATAAACCATGTGTTTCAGATGTCCTCACAGATGAAAATTGGAAGGATTAAGATCCGGTGAACGTGGGGGCCAGGCATTTTCGAAAGCTCTGCCTATGACTTGGTCTTCACCAAAAATATAGCAGCTTTTTAATTTCCTACATTTCGTAATTAATTTTAGCGATGTGAGGGGTTGCTTCTTTACATATCTTTTATACGATGCGCATTCGCTTTCTTTTGGCATTTCCAAATATATCCATCTCTCGAATCCTTTTTAATCAAACACATAGCGTTCTCTTCCACGCACCAATGTATTACAGACCATTTTCCCTTTCACTCCAAATAAAAGAAAGCAGATCATACCTTTTAGACATACCCGTCAGGATAAGTCGAAGAAACAAACTAAAAGAAGGAATGTATCGAATAGTTACAAGTTGCACAGAAAATTTCAAAAACCCCTCACGGATCAAATCTAAATGCAACATAAAAATTAAAAATTAAACGATGGAATTGTTAATTTGAAAATCGTCTGCCTCTTTAAATACATCCGCAATTTTTTTAAATCACCAATAGCAATTAATAAAATAGAACATGTGACCTTATCGGCATAAGACCACAAATCAAAAAATTCAAGGGCTACCAAATTATACAATGTGCCAGAGTGAGTTGGTTATCTCACCATGATATCTAGATAAAAATCGCCAAATCCAAAGCCCCCCAATCTGCACTTTAGTTGAGTAGTTAATTATTTTTGAAGTGAAAACTTCTTAGACACGGGTTTTTTTTTTTTAAGGTAAAAATGCCATGCACATTTCCCCCCCTGAAATTTATTTTCTTTTTCTTTATTTAAAAAAATATTACTGTTTCCTACACTCCTCACGCTTAACTGTGACTGAGAGCGCCATACTTTCCCGCCTTCCTTTTCCAACTGAAACTTTAGAACCCCGTACCGGGACATACTGTAAACAGGAAGCGCAACGGACAGAAGCAAGGTCTTAGTGCGCATCAATCCGCAGCACCTTCAAAGGTGTAATTTTCATTTAACCGTATTCTTCTTTAAAGTGTAAGCTTTAACAGTAAATATTTATTTTTTGTAATACAAACATATGTACTATCTCCATCTCTGCTGTTATTCGAACTCAATTAACGGCACGAATTACTATTATTTATTTACATTTGCACATTGATATAAAAATGTATGAAATTTAATGTACATTTATTTATTGTTTTTCTTAATCAACCTGATAGATGCGGTGAAACGTTCGTAATAAAATTAATAATGGAAATATATAACGAGTTTTCTAAAAACGATGGATACTGTAATGTCTACATATCTTGTGCATCAACAGGAAAAGCAGCTATAGCAATAGATGAGATAACTGCTCACGCTGCTTTGAAAACATCTTTATCAAAATTGTTGCCACTGAGTATAGAAGGGGCACATCAACATAAATGATTGTTTAAGTAAGTCAGTGTGATAATCATCAATGAGGTTAGTATGACTGGTGTAGAACTTCTAGAACAAATCGACCTGCGTCTTATACCGGTAATTTTGGAAATAATTTTGGCACCTTAAATGTAATATTAAGAGGTGGTTTAAGACATTTACCATCAGTTAGAGGAACTACGATTTATAACGTAAAAATAAAACGCAAAATGGTGGTGCCCACAGAACGGCACGAGTGAGGGAATAATAAAGCGCACTGTTCAACTGCATGAAGGTTTTTGGCGATGGCTGGCACGACTTGAAATATTACAAGTTATGAGCCTGACAAACAAAGCCTTTTTCCAACGCTCTTACAAAGTTAGAAATGGAAAAAAAGTTGAAGGCGGATGGATTGTCATTAATTGAATCAAGGTTCGTGGGCAAAGAAGTTGATGTTGTTTGCCCTGATGGTATACTCACATGAAAATTTTCCCATCCCTTCGTGTGGTCATAAATATCAAACCATTTTGTTTACTACGCGCTTGGTTTCAAAAAGGATGTATATCCCTTTTTTAAAGATTTTGAGCATAAGTGTACCTTGCAATTAAATAGCAGAGTTTGGAGTTTCCCCATATCAAATACATTGAGAACGAAGAATACCTAAAATATCATCTTATGCAATTATGCAAACTTATTGCCCTCATCTCAACATGGCTCGAGACTCAAAGTTCAAAGATCCATAGCATAATTCTTAATCCAGCGTTATTTGTATGAACAAAATCAGTCACTGAAATTATTCTAATATTCTACAAAATACAATTTGAAACTAAAAATTCATTTAGAAATATTGGCATATGTTATTTTAAGTAAAAGACTTAAATGTATAATTATCTACATTAACTTTTACAAAAGGTAGGTGTATCGTAAAATTTTATCTAAATAAAAATCACTCGCAACTCTTAATGCTGATATGTATGTTTTCAGGAATGACTGAATAACCCACAGTATGCAGAAAATAGAGGCTCTTATTGTAAATAAACTGCAATTGAAAAGTTGTAGTGCTCGGCAAATCCAAAATGGCGGTTTATGGAAATAATATCTCGTCAATTGAAACCGATACGAAGTAGAAAAGATATTTTCGCACTGACTATAACTTCCTCAGAAATGTTCCAAGAAGGGGAAGAACGAACATGGAAGAAAGTGGAAGACTGAATCCTTTTAGATCGAAGAACATCTATTCAAATGATCTTGAATGACCCCGATCTTACTAACGGCAGTGTACGGAAAAATATTCCTGAAGAATTGCACGCATCAAAGATGTCAGCACGCTGGGCTCAATGAATAATAACCTTTTCGGAAGCAAATACTGTGAAACCCAGGGGTCAGCAACCTTTTAGTTGTGACGTGCCAAACCAATCTACCAATATGATTCAGCAAGCCCCAAAGTAGGACATGTTTTAAAACAATTTTATTCCAGGATAATACATACAGAGTTAGAGAAAGAGGAGAATAATATATATATATATATATATATATATATATATGCAGTTTTATTATACATATTAATTTTGCATCACTTATATATATACAAATATTTCTTAACAAAAAAACTAAACAGCATAAAATTTAACTATTTTTACAACAAAAATAAAAATAATTAAAATTGTACATATATTACGGATTTCTCTTCATTATAGTTAAATAAAATAATAAATTAAAATTTCAATGCTAACATAGTGCTTGAACCACTCTAATTTCATATTGCAAAAATCAGGGGCATAATTTATGACTTCAGTTTGACACGATTTTGAGCTTTCAGTTGTTAAACAACTTCTTTGCAGACTCAAAATATTTTTCATATGAGGAAAAACTTTTTGCTTAGATATGTAGAACCAAAATAGACAAGCAGAGTTCATGCAATTTTGCCTCTTCAAACAAAAACAAAAAAAAATCTCCAGCAATGCCATTCAATAATTTACAAAATAGCTGCAAGTTTATCTTCAGAGCTATTTTTCAGATTATTTCGTAATTCGGTAAATGTCCATGATTCTGAAGAGAATTGTCAGATAAAAAGTCCATTGCCAATTTATCAACTTCCATCCACTCAAAAATTAAAAAATGTGTAGAGTAGTGCAAAGTGCCACTGAGAATGGCACCGTGTGGCACGTGTGGCAAGCGTACCTTAGGTTGCCGACCCCTGGGTAACATATTAAGATAGATGCAGTACATTTTTGAGCCAGACAATTGTTTATGTTTTCGACTGATAAGAAGAGAAGTAACCTTGAATATATAAATATGATACAATATCAAAACGATAAGCAAAGATTAAAAGCAAAACTACTTACCTCCCTTTTCCCTAGGAAAGCTCAGGTGAGAAGAAGTCTGCTGGGAAGGTTACGTTGTGTATTTCTTGAGACCGGGTCATCTTAACACAGCGTTCCTCAAACTGTGAGGTACGCCTCCCTTGGAGGGCATGATAACTTTACAAGGGGGCGTGAGCATATTGAAAATTCGAAAACAAAGGATTATTTTTAAAAAATTACTAATTTACAGAAAGTAGCTAAACAAAATATATATTCTGATATAATAAAAAAATAGAATATTCATTTACACTGATATAATACACTTATAAAAGTATCAGTACTGCATAATGTATTTCATAATTAGTTTAACAATACTAAGTTAAGAATAAGAATAACAATTACCAGTGATCCCATGGTTGTGTCATATGTAAAACTATATACAAAAATCAATATTTATCTTGGTAATTTGTACAATTTATAATGAATCCCTTAACTGCCAATTAAAAGTTATGCGATTCGCTCCCCAATTCCACCGTTTTCCACGCATGCGTGCTTATATGAAGTGTTGGGGGGGAGAAGGAATACATAAGCAAATCCTCTGAAATAAGTACATCCTTCGCCAACACTATCATTTTATTGTATTCCAAGGCCTGCGGAATAATAGAAGTGCACAGAGAAAAGATCGTACTTTTGACAGACGTATATATACGTCAGGGGAAATTATTGTTTTAGCTGAGCGAGATGTTTATATGCGTGGGTGGGACTTAAGAGATTTAAATCCTATTGTAGATTTTGCATCAAAGTATCGTATTATTGAATTCAATAAATTGTTATTGTATGGAGGGGGGGGGCTCGATGAAAATTATGTTTGAATATTGGGTCGCAAGTATTAAAAGTTTGAGAACTACTGTCTTAACATATATGGAGAAGGGTTACATCATCACTAGATTCTATTATTACACACTCTGAAAAAAATTGCACGATGCTCCTGATCAAGAAATTGCGTGGTGTGTTCACCACAGACATCCATCTTTTTGACAACAATATGTCTTCTTATTCATCTTGTGATGCGGTTGAAGAATCATAAGGGTTGTAGTTAGAAAAATTACCTGATTTCTTCCCTATTCTCCCAGTCTTAACCTAAGTGACTTTTCCATAATCCCAGAATTCAAGACATTTGACAGCACAAATTATAAGAGATAGAACAGCAATTTTCGGTACAATCTGCTGGGTTCTGCAATGACAGCCTTTGAAACATCAATAAACTCTGAGAGAAATGTATGTTTTTGGATAGGAACCATACAGAAAAGTCTTAAAAATGAGAAATAAAAATTAGGTTTCAATTTCGGCTGTTTTTGGTAATAGTTATAAATTTACTACCCTCTCTCGTATGCGTATTGGGCGTTCATTTATAGTAAACGCAATGGTGGATATAATTAAAATATTAGACCACTAAAAATGTTATATTGTGAAAATATATTTTGCTGCATAAATTGTTATTTCAGAATGTTGTTTATGTAGCATGGAGCAAACCATTACAATATATATAAAAAGTGGCCTTTTCTTCAACAAAATAATTTTTAAATTCAAAAAATTTAAAATAAACCATTCCAATGTTTACAGATTTAGAAAGCATTTTCGTTGTTTGTTCATCGTTCAAAAACCTGTACCTTTTTAAAAAAATGCTTTTTTCTTACGAAACAAATGTAAACTTTTGTTTGTGTGAATATTAGAATGTAAAATATACCGTTAAATCCGGCGTATAACGCATACCTATACTTTCAAGCTGCATTTTTTAGTTTTTAGGTATATTTACCGTATAACATGCACCCCTTTTTTACGAAGAAATCTGAAATGTTAGTAAATAATACTCTTATGTTTTAAGATGATTTATTAAAGGTATTATCCCAGATTTTTGAAAAAAAAGTCTACTTCTATATAGCAACGCAACTCTTATAGCTCATAAGAATTGTCATTTCTTTTAAATAAACAGTGTTTCGATACGTGTAGAAGTAAAAAAAAGTTATGCTCATATATTTTGTTATTTTTAAACTTATCGCTTTTGTACCCAGTGTATAACGTGCACCATTAAATCTCGGTAAGAGTGCGTACTATATGCCGGATTTTACGATAAATATTTTAGCTTACAGGATTTAGCATAATTAATATTAATATTATAATCAACTCATTTACTTAGCTGTGTTTATATTTATACTTACATTGTCTTACTTAATCCATTCCATTCTTTCTATTCAATCAACTTCAAGTATTGAAATGTATTTTAATAAAATATTTCTGAAGGACAGAATAAGCATATCATTTTAGTTTCCATATCCAACCACCAAAACCCCACTATTTCTAATATCTCTCCAGAAGCAGGTCCTAGTACAGAGAAAAATTTCACTTACTTGATTCTCCACCCCGTAATAGAATAACTATTATCAATATCCAGCAAAATGCATGCAGCCGCATTCCTAGAAACTAATATAAGCCATGGCTTAATCCAATATTCCTCCGGTATCGGTATGCCAATCCCAATACCGAGTAAATAGACTGAAATGATTCACCGTCATGCATCCTGACTTACATATGATGCAAAGGTTATGGTATCTTTCAGAAAGTATAGTGCATGTCGGATATCCAATATAAGAGTTCAAGTCTAATATCCAAAAAGTGGGGGCGGAAAAACTTAAAGACGTCATTCAATTTTTATCCCGAGTTATGAGTTTATGGTATGTGTGGGCGGGTAAGCCTATTCATACACCGTTTGTGCGTGCCTGCGTGTGCGTGTGTGTGTGTGCGTGTGTGTGTGTGTGCGTGTGTGTGCGTGTGTGTGCGCGTGTGTGTGCGCGTGTGTGTACGTGTGCATGTGTGTGTGCACGCGCGTGTGTGTGTGCGTGTGTGTGTGCACGCGTGTGTGTGTGTGTGTGTGTGTGTGCGTGCGCGTGTGTACGTGTGCATGTGTGTGTGTGCACGCGCGTGTGTGTACGTGTGCACGCGTGTGTGTGTGTGTGTGCACGCGTGTGTGTGTGTGTGCACGTGTGTGTGTGTGAGCACGCGCGCGCGTGTGTGTGTGTGCGCGTGTACACGCTTGTGTGTGTGTGTGCGTGTGCACGCGTGTGTGTGTGCGTGTGCACGCGTGTGTGTGTGCGTGTGCACGCGTGTGTGTGTGCGTGTGCACGCGTGTGTGTGCGTGTGCACGCGTGTGCGTGTGTGCATGCATGTGTGTGTGAGAGAGAGAGAGGGAGGTGAGAGAAACAAGAAATTAGAATTCATCTTACATAATATGTCAAGAACAGGATTTTGTTTGCATTTGGATATATTTAAAGCGCAAAATTTCACCATGGGATTTATTTGCTGTACTTAATATTAACAATTTTAAGTATTCGCAAAATGAAAGATAAATATTACTTTCTTTAACATTGCGTTTCATTTTGTTTATGTTTAAATATTTTGTTATATTATGTTCAATAATATATTAACAACTTTTCCAACCAAATACGTTTCTTATTTCATACTTCGTATCAATTGGGCTCAGTTAGGTGGCTTTTGTGAAGCGAATTTGAATCTTGTAACATTAATTAAAATAGGACTAAATCTGGAAAATTGTGTGAAATTTCCATAATTAAAACTTTTACTTATTTTATTACTTGCACCTAATATCATTACATACAGCCGATACCTATACATTTATTTTAATTTAGAGACATTTCATGGTATAAGAACAATTTTATCTTCCGCAGATGTTTTTGTGGAAATGTGACCTAAGCCAATTTGACACAAAGCAATGACAATACGTTTCAATGGAGACGAATAGTGATTTATTAGCAATTGAAACACATTTCATTACTTTCATCTCATCATTTAAATAAATAGAAAATTTAGCTGTTTTCTTGTGGAGACTATTAGATATAGAATTGATTTGAAGAGGGTCCGAAAATTAGTATTTACCGTAAAATTCGGCGTATAACGTGCACTTCTAACACAAAAAATAAGATCGAAATTTACGGATGAGCGTTATACGTCAGATATAAAAATGATAACTTCAAAAATTAAAAAAAAAAGAGTTGAGTTTAAAAAAAATAAGACTTCTCGGTAGATCGAAACACTGTTCGTTTAAAAGAAACAACATGCCTAATGAATCTAAAGGATAGCAGTTGTAGAAGCATACTTTTTAAAGAAAATCTGGGTATAATATCTCCAATAAATGACTTCAAAAAATATAGAATTGTACGCGTACATTTGGGGTTCCTTCATAAAAAAGGGAGTGCGCATTATACGGCAAATATATATCTAAGAATTAAAAAATGCAGCGTCAAAGTGTATGTGAGCGTTATACGCTGCATTTTACGATAAGTCAGAAACGTAAGAAGACTTGAGTACTTCAGCTTCGTAAACCAAAAACTTTTATAACAAATTCTTCAATTAATAAAAGTAAAAATATTTCTAACTCAAATGGTATAAAAAAAATATTAAAGAAAATTTAATATTTGCGTCAACAATGAGATATAACCATATATATATATATATATATGATTATATTACCACATAACTACGCATGAAACTTTATTTATTCAATTAAATCCTACACTGCTGGACAATTGCTAAGGACAGATCACAAATTTCTATGTAGCATAACATTAAGCGAGACATGAGGCCCAGTAGGATAAAATATAGTTGCCACACTGTTCAGACATTAGAATAAAGAATATTTATTGTTCTGGAAAGTACAAAAGCTGTGAAACATCTGAAAGAAAAAAAATGTTCATTTGATCTTCGTACGGAGAAATGGAACAATGCATCTAAAAGTCAGCAGGCACCTTAAAGAAAGGTATCAGTACGGGATATGTCCACCGTGGAGTGTGATGCAACATTCCACACGTCGTACCATACTTTGCATAACATTATCCAGCAGCTGTTGAGGCAATTTATCCCATTCCTCTGTGAGTGCACGGATGAGGGTGTTCTTGTTTGTCGGAGGATAGTTTCGACCAGCAACTTGCCTCCCCAAAGCATCCCACACATTTCCAATGGGGCTTAGATCTGGAGAACGCGCTGGCCATACGAGACGTTGAATACCCTCGCTGTCTAGACAATCCTGAACAGCGAGTGTTCGATGACATGTTGCGTTGTCGTCCATAAAAACAAATTTATCACCGACACCACCACGGAAAAGACGAACATGAGAAAGTAGAACTTCATCAATGTATCGTTGGCCCGTCATAGTCCCATTCGCAACCACATGTAGGCGCGTGCGGCCATTGATCATGATGCCGGCCCACACCATGATACTGCATGTCAGATATCGGTCCTTTTCCTGGATATTTTCTGGACGATAAGCAGTACCACTCTCGCGCCAGATCAGTTGGCGTCTACAATCCGATGACAGACTGAACCTACTCTCATCTGAGAATAGTACGCATGCCCAGTCCTGTTCAGTCCAATTGTGATGCTCACGACACCATTGCAAACTGGCAGTACGGTGCTGTCTGGTCAATGGGACACACACAACAGGTCTGCGTGCGTATAGTCCTCCTTCCCCTCAAAGGTCTGGCAACAGTTTTTCGGGAGATCTGCTTTCCTGAGGCAGCAAGAAATTGATTTGCCACCTGCTGAGCTGTGGTGCGCCTGTTCCTTTTTGCTGATAGGACGATATATCTGTCTTCTGCAGGCGTCGTACTTCTAACACGACCTCCCCCGTGCCATCTACTACACATTCGAATAGTTTTAAATAACTTCCACAGTCGTGAAACAAAGCTGTGAGCGATGTCGAACTCCCTGGCAACATCTGTTATTTTTCGCCCTTCTTCGATCTTTCCAATAATTCGGCCACGCATAAAATCATCTATGTGATGTCGGGAAGACATGCCAAAAATTTTAAGTTCGTCTATTAAATCTTTCCTGTAAAACTTTGACTTGAAACAACAACTGTCCACACGCGTCAAAACCTTTAAAGCTCTTATGAACGCTATCACGTGATGAACAGACGTGGAAAAAAATTTGCATACTCATATTTCTTCTTACTAATATCCCGCACTTATTCTAATTTTCCACATTTTGCTTCCTTTCATTTTGTGCTTGCTATGGATGATAGTGTTATCCGTCCTTAGCAATTGTCCAGCAGTGTAGTACAGGTACGCATCGTCAGAACTATGGTGCCTCCCTTTAGGTTAGGAACCTGGGCGTCAAAATTACCAGCGGCGATTGGTATTCACCCTATGGTGCCGAAAAAAAGATTCCACCTTCCGGAGAATGTACTAGGTTTGCAATGGTAAAACACCAGTCCGCAGCCCAACAGAAATAAAAGACTCCTTTATTTCTTCATTATATTGTAGAGAAAGTAAGAAATCAAAACTGAAAATAACTCATGCAGTTTTAAGTAAGTTATACACACTTTAAACCTCATGTTAGTTTCAAAATGTTCCAGTTTTGAAATAATTTCAAAAGATTAATCTCATGGTAAAAATTAAGCACCAAATCTCAGTCTTTTTGGTCCTAAATTTTATAATTTAACAATCTTTTTATATGCGTTATTTATCACAATCATATAATGGTAACCAAAGCTTTTTTTGAAATCGCCATTGCAGCTTTAAAAAAGTAATCTCGTAACCATACCTAATTGAAAAGGTAGTCACCACACACACAATAAGAATGCAGTTTTTCAGATTTCAGAACTTAATTAAAAACCTTATCAACCAATATATATATATATATATATATATATATATATATATATACATATATATATATATATATATATATATATATATATACTTCTCACTGGGTTCTTTAATTTTATAAGAAATCATTCTTCACTCGATGAAATGTGCATTTAAAAATCTTTTTATCATGTAATTGAATTCGTACTTCTTTTATCAGATTATTATAAAACATGTGAATACGAAAGATAAAATTAAGATACGTTTCTAAGTTTTAAAATTGAATTTAATTGCTTTTAAAATAAAAGGAGAACCTGAAGGTTTAAAATTGAAAGTTTTAAGATTACAAATTATGTATGTTAAATTTTTATTGTGTTATAAATTAACTTAAATTATTTTAAAAAATTAAGATTAACTCTATCATTTAATATCCAGACTTTTCATTTAGTTCTTAAAGGTCATTTTTGATATGTTATGTTTAATTAATTAAAATTTTATAACACAAGTTTGCTATTAATTTTTTTTCTGTATTTCATTCTGTTTTTAGTTTCATATTTGACTTAATATTTCCTTTTTAAAATATCGTTCAGATTGTAAGAAATTATGTATATATATATATATATATATATATATATATATATATATATATATATATATATATATATATATATATATATATATAGTATATATATACACTCTGTCGCAAAAAAATATATGCACCCAGAAGAAATTGAGCTACATTGACGAAATTTGGTATGCATGTAGTGTATATGAAAATAAACAAATGATTAAAAATTCAGAACAAAATATCATTTTATTAAGCGGTTACAGCTTGCAAAAGGTTAAAAATCAGTAAGTAGTAAAGCCACCTCTGGCAGCTATACAAGCCGAAATTCGGCGTGGCATCGATTCAATTAGATCACTTATGACCCCCTGTGGAAGATCCTGCCATAGTCTTTGCATCTGCGCAGTTAATTCTCCTGTACGGCTGCAGTTGCCTTCCCAGCGCGTTCCAGACATGCTCTATTGGCGAAAGATCTGGTGACCTGGCAGGCCATGGTAGGACGTCATATCCTTGAAGACATTGTTGGGAGAGTCGCGCAGTATGTGGACGAGCATTATCCTGTTGATAAATGGCACCTGGGCGACTTGATAGCATGGGTAGCACAATCGGCGTTAAAATATCGTCCACGTATCTGCGAGCTGTCAAAGTGCCTTGAAGGACCACTAAAGATGATCGTGTGTCCCAAGAAATTGCTCCCCACACTGTCACACCTTGTGAAATTGTTGTATGCCGCTCGACAATAAATGCCGGATCAGACCGCTGGCCGGTGCGCCTCCAGACACGTGTGCGGTGGTCATCAGCACTGAGACTGAATCGGGATTCATCACTGAAGATGACACGTCTCCAGTCTGTCACACTCCAAGTTGCCCGAGGTCGGCAAAAATTCAGTCGACACTGCCTATGATGTGGGGTCAGTGGTAAGCGTCTTAGCGGACGTCGGCTCCTCAAGCCAACTACGGTCAGTCGTCTCCTTATGGTTTCTCTTGATGGCACTGGATGTCTGGAAGGAGGTAAGTGGCGTTGAATCGATGCTAGCGACGTTGTTGGTGCCGAAGTGGCCACTCTTCTGATTGCACGATCCTCGCGATCATTTGTGTTCCTGGGACGTCCTGACCCTCCGCGACGGTACACTCTACCTTCTGTGATGCACTGTTGCCAACACCGAGCAACTACTATATCGCTCCGACCGAGGTGGCGGCCGATACGTCTATTCGACCAACCTGCTTCTCTGAGGCCTATTATACGGCCCCTATCAAAGTCCGTCAGCTGCTCGTACTGCCGCCTGGTACGTGTTAGAGGCATCTAAGTCTCAATATCGTCTATCAAAGTCATCAGATTCGTTTGGATAGCCGTACGGCGCTCGTACTCATGCTTTTAAACTCTCCCCCAGTTGCGCAACTAATATGCGCATAGCACACTTAGCCTTTTCTCATTGGCTTCGAAATTTTAATCATTTGCATATCTCTTACCAGACTACATTCTAGCCGAGTTTCGTGATTGTAGCTTGATTTCTTCTGGGTGCATATATTTTTTGCAACAGAGTGTATATTTATATTTATATATATATTTATATATATATAGTATATATATATTTATATATATATATATATATTTATATATATATTTATATATATATATATATATAGATATATATATATATATATATATATTTTATATATATATTTTATATATATATATATATATATTATATATATATATATATATATATCTTAGCATATTTTCTCCGCCAAGATATGCTATTTTTTTAAAAAAAAAAAACAAATAACGTAGAAAACAACACAGGCATGTTTCATAAATGCATTTTTCGCTATTCTGAAAAGGGAAAATTTGTTTAATATATGCAAAATGTCTTACATTACAATATGAATTATAAAATGCTCCCTGATATGAAATATGTTTAATGCGAAAACGCTTAGGATGAAATATCGGTTAACACGAAATCATAAACTGTCCAACAAACTGCCTTGTATTTTCCTGCCTCTTTTTTCTCTTAACAAAAAAGGAAAATCGTTCAACTCGAAAAATTTCCTTTCTGGTGGATATCAGTAGCCGGATTGGACTGTCCTATCTCAAGAATTGATTTCAATAGATGAAGATAATATGCATATTTTACTATAGCAGACATAATTATAGCAGACACATTTCATTTTGGAGTTTGTTCAAAGCTTAAAAAATATCTTTAATGCTGATTTGGACGACGAAAAGGAAGTGAAGAATGCAACTCCTGTTCTCGTATCATTCGAAATAAGGAAAGTCATGAAAAGTACACGCTGTTACTCAGACGCACATTTCAATGTGGAAACGAATAACAAAATGGACGATATCGAACAACATGTTGGCAATTAGATGCTAAAAACACAAAGCAAAGCAAAGTATCAGATTATTTTCGAAAAACTCAATTAATGTTTTGCTTTCAAAAAATTTGAAAACTTTGCATTAAATTTACTTTAGTTCTTAAAAATGTTTTTGTTTAGTCGATTTTTATTATATATATGCACATATACATATATATGCACATACATATATTGCACATATACATATATAGCACATATACATATATTGCACATATACATTTTTATGCACACATACTTATATATGCTCATACTTATATATGCACATACATACACTGGTGTGCAAAAATTAAGGACGAAGTCAAAAAATTAGCATATCAGCTGAACGAAGAGGCAGAGCGGACAGAAAAACCAATCAGGAGATTAAATAAGGTGATGTACGGTAGCACATGAGAAGATATGCAGGTAGACGTAATGGGGGAGTGTCTGAGTAGTATAAAGCATGTTGTCGGTGTAAGATCAGTATTTCTGGCAAAGAGATTGCACGCCGTATAGCAGTTAAAATCAAACCGAGTTGCTGCCTCAGCGAGAAATGGCGAATAATCAATCTGTTAGACGACATCTGGATGCTTTTACCCGAGGTCGAATCATTGGGAAGTTGGAGGAAGGCCGAAGTGTGACAAGTGTGGCTGCAGAGTTCGGAATTGCTCACAGCATCGTTTCACGACTTTGGAGACAATTTCAAACTACAGGAACAGCTATCCGGGGGTTCAGTAGTGGTCGTCCACGAAGAACTACACCCGCAGATGACCGGTACATTGTCTTACAGGCCAGAAGAAACAGGCAGGAGACAGCGGGAGAAATCGCTAGACACACGACACAGGCGACTGGACGACCGATATCGCGTTTTACCGTGCCCGAAAGACTGCACGGTGGTGGTCTGTTTGCACGACGCCCTGTACGGTGTATACCTTTAACGCCTGCCCATCGGAGAAGGCGTTCTCTGCGGTGCCGGGAACACCCGAATTGGAGAGACAATGAATGGGGACGAGTACTCTTTACAGATGAGAGCAGATTCAGTTTGAGTAGCGATTTTCATCGCATATCATCTGGAGAGAGCGGGGAAGCCGCAATCATCCCTCGAACATCATTGAAAGGGACAGGTATGGAGGTCGAGGTGTTCTCGTTTGGAAAGGCATCATGCTTGGTAGTCGAACAGACCTTCACATCTTCGACGCAGGTTCAGTCAACGGGACCCGTTATTGTAACGAGATTCTTCTTCCATATGTGCGTCTTTTTAGAGGCGCTGTGGGTCTGCAGTTCCTTTTCACAGACGACAATGCACCATGTCATCGCACAGTAGCTGCCGAACAGCTCTTAGAGAGTGAGAATATTGAACGTATGGATTGGCCGACACGATCTACGGATCTCAATCCCATCGAGCATGTATGGGATTTTCTAGGCAGATGCTTGGCAGCTCGTACCTTACCACCAGTAACGATTCGGGAGCTTTGATTGGCGCTGCAAGACGAATGGGCAGCAATGCCTCAACAACTCATTGCCACCCTCATTCTCAGCATGGGCAGACGCTGTGAAACCTGCCTAGCAGTCAGGGGAGATCATATCCCCTACTAAAGACCGGATGTTTCTTGCTGGACACCCATCACAGGGATGTTTCGGCCTTCAGTCGCATTGCGCTCCATGCTACTTTTTCAATAAAGCTTCTTTTTATCCCTCTGATTTCTCTTTTAGTAAGTGTTGCTTACATTACACATGTCCTTACGTATTGGGGATCTTACGGTATTAAATGTGTTGATTTGGAAAGCTTTTGTACAAAGTTATATTGAAAAAACCGTCTCGTCCTTAATTTTTGCACACCGGTGTATATATGAACATATACATATATATGCATATATACATATCTATGCACATATACATATATATGCACATATACATATGTATGCACATACATATATTGCCCATGTACATATATATGCACATACATATATTGCACATACATATATTGTCCATGTACATATATATGCACATACATATATTACACATATACATATATAAATACAAAGATTTCTGTTTTGAATGCATGATCTAAATTATTTTATATCTAATAGAAAAATGTGGTTTTGAAGATTTTTTGAAAGTATTTTATTAAAATGAGTTCAGTAAGATTTCTTTATTACCTCTTTGATTCAATCAGAAAATTGTTTTCTGTTTTTTAAGAAGTACAAGAAACCAACGCTAATATTTAAAGCTAATTACTCCTCTAAAAATAATGAGGCTCTTTCCTGTTTGCTATACTTTATTCTGGAATTTGGGGGAATTTTTATTTCTATTATTTTAGAAAAAAATAAATGCTACGGAAAAGTGTTTAAGTACAGAAACGTGATTTTAACACGATGTTTGATTCCCGGACAAATAAATGCAATTAATTTAATATTTTGTACTATATGTAAGGAATTGAATAATCGTTCAACAATCATTAATATGATTAATCCCTTACTTCTCGCTCCCGTCGATATCAAGGGGTGAAATTTCCCTCTCTATTTCTCAAGCCATTGATATTTCCGGGCTGAAGTGTTCGAAAGTAAAGAGCTAATAAGATTAAAACTATATGTTTCTTATGCCCGCAACCATGCTTATTTCTCACAAGAAATCACTAGCAGATTATTAGTAGCGAGATTAGAGGTAGATATTTCATTTTAAACTAAGTGTTAGCACAGTCAAACATATCTACATTAGCAATATGTTTTTGTAACCTCGCTCAATTACTTAGTTCCGCTCTTAGTGAATAGATGTGAGTTTCGTTCTGTGATAATACATACACACACACACACACATATATATCGGTTTGTTATAAATATATATTAGGATTTATTAGTCTTCGGTTTTGTTCTTATTTATGGTTTATATTTATTAGTCTTCTTTTAATTTATTTATGCTATATATATATATATATATATTAATATTGTATACATTATGGAGTTATAGTTTGGAGGGGAATCGGATTTTACTTTAAGTATGAAGAGATCTGAGAGTGATTCTGAACTAACTAATTGTTTTGAAAGTTTGGTTAGTGAACCTGAGAGCATTCATGATGGTTATGTACTGTTACCTATGATATATTGGCCTTTTTATCTCATACTTTAAAATTGATCGCACAAGAAAAATTACTAATGTGTTTTTACATTGCACAAAAAAGTCTAATAAAATTCTCCTTTAACTGTGTAAAACATCTTTTTTTTATTTTTTTTATTTTTGCTGGAAAACCAACTTTCAGTCATAATAACCCTAAATGTTGGCTTTTCTTAAAAATTAATTTGTTTGTATTTGAAGCTAAAAATTTACTCAAAATTTTAAAATAAATATATATATATTGAACATACACTACTCTTAGTTTTATATAGTTTGCTTGAATAAAAAATAAGCACTTTTATGACCGTTTTCTTCAAAATTATCTGAACGTTAAGGGGTTAGTTGTATCTATTTAATAGCGATATTAGGTTTGTTATTAAAATACAGAGAGTGTATTTATCTGTGTGTTGTTAAGTGTTCAAGTGTCAGATAAAGGCGAAGAATATTTAGTTACAATACAAATGATAGTTTTGATAATAAATTTAAGTGTTTGTGCTCTTCTTATTTTACGGGAATCCAAATACAGTTTAGCACTCTTGAAATGTAAAATTGAAGTGTAACATATACATTTACATTTAAATACATTCAAAGAAGTAAGGAATATTTGAAGAAATAATAAACATTTTGCCTTTTTATGTTTAGTTTGGAAAAAAAATTTACTATATATAGACATTTTTTTTTACTTATTTTTCATTTTAAAATCCCAGTACTCTTCAATTTTGGAAAAATACCATTTGATTTATGAATAGTTACTTGTCACTTCTTTATTTTATTTTATTTTATTTTATTTTATTTTATTTTTACATGTTCCAACAATAACTTTTGGCGAGGTCTATCCTCTATAAATCGGGTTTTCTTCCGTCCAGGCATTTTAACACTTTAAGCTAGAATAACACCGCACCAGAAGTGAACGTCACTACACAATGGTCTCAATTAGTGTGACGTCATAGTCACATGATAGCAAAAGATCACGTGATTCTAACCAATCAATTTAAAAACTCATGCAACGTCATAGTCACACGATAGAAAGTGTGACAAGTGTTTCCGCCCAAACAGTTCACGCGCTCCGGTGTTACCAAGTTTTGTGCTCTTAGCAGAAACTTTCTCTTAAAAAGTACATATGTGTACAAACCACATTTTATTTAAAAGTATAAACTTAAAATATGTTTTTTTAATTTAAAAATGTTTTTGAAGAATTTTTTTTCCTAACATTTAAACATCTTTACACAAATATAAAATTTGAAATTTTATCTGAGTTTTACAAAAAAAAAAAGAGAGAGAGAGAGAGAGCAACAAGTACGATTAGTTTAATGTTTGTTTGAATTCATCGGAAAACGCGTGTTTGTTTTTAGCACGTGACTTCATGAATTGAGCCCATTATATATGCAGTAAAATACGTTGAACGCGAAAACGCTTACGACGAAATATCGGTTAACACAAAATAATACAACGGTCCCAACAAACTACTATGTATTTCCGTATATCTTATTTCTCTTGACACGAAAAGATTTCCCATCAGGAAATGAACAAAATTCGGAAAACACCAGCCGGGAATGTTAGAAGTGTGGAATGAAAAAGACGTGGTTACATCTGTTTCGTAGATATGAGGCTAACTTGGCTTTGAAATATTCTCGAAATAGCCTGACACGGGTAGTTGTTTATCTAAGCTACTTTCACCCTCCATACCTACATACGCAACACAAAAAAAAATCACCTCTCATCATTTGGCTTTGAAGTTCGGTGACGAGTACATCGCAGTGTGAGTAAAAACCAGTGAGTTTGGTTAACATTACTTGTTCTGTTTTAGAAAAAAATTTTTGCTAGCACAATGGCACCGAGCTCAGAGAGAAAGCAAACTATTTGGTTTTCAAGGAAGATTGGGCTTTTTAAGGCTGTTAATCCAGTGCTTCTCAAGCTTTCAATTCTTGCGACCCAATATTCAATTATAATTTTCATCGCCCCCCCTTCCATACAATAACAATGCATTTAGTTCAGTAATAATGTACATTGTGTGTGTGCATGTGTGTGACGCTTAGACTACAATTCTACTTTAACCTCTTAAGTACCACTGTATATAAACGTCTCACTCAGCTGAAGCATTAGTGCTGACGTCTTTCCGAAGTGCGATCTCTTCTGGGCACTGTCATCCATAAAATTATTCCGAATGCCATACAATGCATTAAAAAGGGCCTTGACAGTGTTTGCGAAGGGTTAATTTATATTTCAGAAGATTTTTTGCTTATTTATTCGTTTTTTCCCTCCCCATACATTACATACGCGAGCCTACGTGGAAAACAATGCCATCGAGGAGCGAATCGTGTGACTTTTAATCTGCATTTAAGGGATTAATTATAAAGCATACGAATTATCAAGATAAATGTTAATTTTTATGTGTAATTTTATATACGACAAGCCCATGCAGTCAATGGTATAATTATTTTTAACATGTTCTTAACTTACTATATTTTATTGCAGTACCGATACATTTATAAATGTATTATATCAATTTAAATGTGTATTTTGTTTTTTATTATGTCAAAATGTATTTTGTTTTGTTTTTTTACGTTCCGCGCGTAAATTAATATTTTTTTAAAAATGATCTTTTATTTTCGAATTTTCAATAGGCTCGCGCCCCCCTTGTAGAGTTATCACGCCCCCTCAGAGCCCCCAATTTGAGAAACTTTGTGTTAATCGGAAACTGAAGATGGAAACGGAAATCTGTAAAGATTTTGGTATTGCTAACTCTACTTTATCATCAATAATTAAAGAAAGAGAGAAAATTACGTACATGTTTGAACAGTTTTTATCAAATACATGCATATACACAAATCTATGTAAATAAAATGTACTCTAATAAACTCAATTGTGTGTGTATTGTTGTTTTTTTATTTTTTACAATATCTTTTAGCAAGAAAAAATATTTCAGAGCCCTCAGTTTCATGTTAACCCTTTATCTACCGCATTATGATTTACTGCAGTTTTTTTTCCTGTAATACTTTTTTTAATCACTACATTGAAAATTAAGGGAAATACATAAGCAAAATACTCAACTTTGGGGAATTTAATCCGTTAGAGCTAATTAATTAATTAAAGATATTCAGCTGTAAAATTAATTATATGCACTGTTCACGTAAAATAAATAGTCAAATTGTTTTCTAAGGTCTTCATTAAAGTACAAAAAACACAAGACACTTAAATCTTGACATTAATTTTTTTCGAGATAAAAATGATAATCTTCGTAATCCACTGAAAACGCCATTTCTGCTATAAAACTATTCACCTTCTTCGCTAAAATACTGATCATAGAACCCGTGCTTCTATATATCTTGGAAGAGTATATTTCAAAGAATATTCAAGCTAAGATTAGTCAAAATATTCGTAAAAATGTGGTTATCCTATGTAATTTTAAAGTGAGTGGTTCTTTTAAGTACAGTCGGTAGATAAAGGGTTAAACTACTTTCACTGTATATATAGTCAGCTAGGTAGATGAATATAGATGATTGTGAGGGATATTGCCACACATATTGGTTCGTGTCAATTGATCACAAGGTCGCACTACCATTTTAACTTTGGAATTCAGCATTATACGGTATTTGAACTGTCAGGGCCAATAGGTTGCATTTCATTCAAATAAGTACAAAATACATTCATCTTCATTTATCCATCTTGTCTGCATATCGCATAGTTTTTTCTGATGTTTGACTTAATAAACATAAATTATTACAATTTTTTGCAGGTAATAATATCAAATTTGTTGCAATGGTTTTTCCATCTATGTTGCGTTCCGATTTCCCCAGAAATTATAATACTGAGCAAGAATTTCACCAATATGAGAAGAAAGTACTGTGACAATTTCCGATTGTGATAATAAGGATATAGCAGAAAAAATAATCATTTCACCCTTACCGAATTAAAAATTGTAATAAATATTCTTTCAAGGTACGATAAGTTTTGTAATTAATACAAATACATTCTAATAAAGAGATTAAAGATTTTGTAATTTTTCTTAGATTTTTAATATATTTTTATAAAGTAGCTTCTTTTGCAAACATAATAAATAACCATTAAATTTTATTATAATCATTTAATTAAAAATCTTACAATAAATTTTATTTAAATTTCATAATAAATTTTATTAAATACATTTTAAAAATTTTTAGCAATAATGAAATATACCTTAGAGAAGAAAAATATTACTCTAATAAAACGAACACTAATGCAATAATAACATTAAATATATTATCAATCGTGAACTCAGTTTATACTCAAAACGAAAATTTCATAAGAACAGCACAAAATTCCACATTTTATATTTCAGCGAATTCCATCAACTACTTTTTTTGGCTCGTTGCCAAAGACAAAAATACAAAAGTAGCTCGTTCAAATTATTATCTCGTGATCGCAAAAACAAGTAATTTAATAACATTACTGTGTAACCCTGACATATATAATTCAAATAATAGCACAAGCAATAAAATAACAAAAATAAAATCTAAAATGGACCCTATGATTGTCTTTTATAATATGCGGGTCAAAAATATTCCAAGAAAAAAGATGCAGAAAGAACCCAACATCCTCATAAATTCGAATACTGTTTTTCTGAATTGCAATGGAATACGTATTTTTCAGATCGATGAAAAGATAAGAGATGACTTATAAAACCATTTTTTAGTTGAAAATATGAAAGAATAGCAGAAAAGAGAGAGAGAGACATCGTGCGTTTAGTTAGAGGATAATATGTAGAAAGAAAACGGCAAATTGAAGGACATATATAAAAAAATGCTAAATTTTTACGGATGTATATATCGAAAGCAGATAATATCGTTTCTCATGTGTATTGGAAATTTGCTAAAAAGTAAATCCTTTTTAGAAAATCACCGAATTTTAATTCGATGAAAAATTTAGAACGTATATTTTTCGGATTGCATTTTTCGGATCGCGATCATCTTTAAGTCAGTGTTTTTCAAACTGTGGGGAGCGAGCATATCGAAAATAAAAGATTTAAAAAATAATTAATTTACTGGAATGAATTAAAACAAAATACACACTTTCAGATATAATAAAAAAATATCTTTTACTCTGATATAATGTATAGGCACACGTGATATAAACCATCAAAAATAACAACTTCTTCAAAGCCTAATTAGCTATCTTCGATCCTATAACCAAATAAATAAAACTTTTATTTGATTTGCTGTAATCCCAAGATCAGAGATTTTTTATTACGTATTTTTTTAAACCTAAAATACTACCCTTTCAGAGAAAAAAAAATCCCGGACCCAGAATCGAAAGCATTTAGGAACATAAAAAATTCACCACTGTGATTATTTTTGAAAAACTGCACAATATAGCTGTAATCTGTTTTTGCTGATAATCCATTTGACCTTCTGAGTTATTGGTACAGTTAGTTATGACCCCTCTCTCATGTGTTTATTTCTCATTTAGGAAAGTGGTAAGTAATGTATTCCTCTGTTGCGCTTTTTTTTTTCACGCAAAAGAGTTTTATGATATTTGGAAACCATGGAGAGCACTTTGAAGGATTACTTGGCAAATATTTATTTTTATGAGTTTTCTCAAACATATAAAGCCTAATGAAAAACATTTTACACATTTTTTTAGCAGTAACATACATATTATCATAATGAATATACTTTTAACCTGTAAGTGGTTACGCGGGACACACAGATCCCGAAATCGTAAATTCTGGCAAAACTGTTTATTTGTTACCAAAGAAAAATTGAAAAGTCCTTGAAAGTAGGTAAGTTTACTTTTCTTAGTTAAATTATTCACTGAAATCACGATTTGTATCGTGTGCATTAAAATAATTATAAAAACAAGGATTGGGGTGACTCAATCACCCCGCGTGACAAATAACGCTAGTATGTAGTTTGTGTCTGCCCCCGGGATAAAACATTTTGAAGTCTTCTCGGTTTAAATATTAAAAATAACGCTATTATTCTTTCCATTAGAATTTTATATTATTTTTCATTGTTAACATTAGTTCTAAATGCTAATTCTGTGAGGCATAAAATTACAGTTCGTTTAAAACTAATTATAGCATGAGCATTCATTTTAAAATATCATTTTACATTTTCGTAAACATTGTGGTGTATTTGAGTTTACTCTCCTGACAATTCAGCTATTTATCAAGAATGTTTTAGTTTTTTTAAAAAATGAACTCGTTCGAAGAGCGGGTGCTTCAGACAGTATAATTTTAACGTATCAATCCTGCACAATGTATTTTATAACTAATTTATTAATACTAAATTAAGAGCAAGTTTAATAAGTATTAGCGACTTCCATGGGCTTGTCTTGCAGAGTATTTAAAAATTCGAGAAAAAAATAAAATATTTACTACTTAAAAGTTACGTATATAAAATTTAATATACTTATCTTATTAATTTGTATGGTTTATAATTAAGATCGTTTCGTAGCTTTAGCGTCAAAGTGCATTATTATTGCATTCTCAATACGTTATTATTGTATAAGAGGGCGCGATAAAGATTATGTTTGAAAAGTGGGTCACCAGTATTGAAAGTTTGAGAAGCACTGCTTTAAGTGCAAGAAATCATAATATATACCAAACGTTTAAGCAAAACGAATGTATGTTACACGAAGGATCGACTATGTGAAGATTTTATTTAGTTGCATTAAAATTAATTTATAATCCTAATTGAATACTCAAGACTTTGTAAGTAATATAATCGATATATTTCATATTTTATTTGAAAATACAATGGTGTTAGTTTTATAATTTAATTGAAGGAAAATATAAACACTGATAAACATATTATCTCGTTTGCGAAATATTTCACAATGAAATATGAGATTGGGCTTCTCTAGAAGAAAAAACTAATTGTTAGTAATAATTTAAAATTAAATATAAAGCTAAGATACAGTCAGCATCGGTCTAAACTAAGAATTTTTATTATTTCAAAACAAAGTAATTCGTAATACATTAATGGCCATTACAATTGCTTCACCAGGAAGAAATGCAGATAAAAAAAATATTTAATGGGCAAGTACATTATACTGGGAATAATAAGTGGATATATATATATATATATATATATATATATATATATATATATATATATATATAAATTTTCAAGAAATTTGGGTGCATAGATCCTGAGAAATCAGTACCCAGAACAACCACATCTGGCATTAATAACAGCCCTTATACGCCATGGCATTGAGTCAAAAAGAAGATCGGATGGCATTCATAGGTACAGATGCCCATTAAACTTCAACACGATGCCGCAGCTCATCAACACCGTAGTGACTGGTGTATGGTGATGAGCCAGCCACTCGGCAACTATGAGCCAGACGTCTTCAACTGGTTAGAGTTCTGAAGAACGAGCAGTCCAGGGCAGCAGCCGAACTATTGCCGTATTAAGGAAGGTCCGTACAATGCAAGCGACATGAGATCGTACAATATCCTGCTAAAAAGTAGGGTTTCACAGCGTAGATCCACGGGTAGTAGCATACCAGAAATGTAACGTGTACTGTTCAAAGTGCCTTCAATACGAACAAGATGTGACCGAGACGTGTATCCAATAGCACCCCATTTCATCACGCCAGGTGATGGGCCAGTATGACGATGATGAATGCACGCTGCCAATGTGCTTTCACCTCAATGCCGCCAAACACGGATGTGACAATCTTGATGCTGTAAACAGAACATAGATTCATCTGAAAAAAATGACGTCTCGCCATTCGTGTGCCCCGACTCTTCGTAGCTTACACGATTGAAGACGCTCCTGTCTGTGATGCAGCGTCAAGGGTAGCCGCAACCATGGTTTCCGAGCTTAGAATCAATACTTCTACAAATGTTGTCGAACAGATCATGCAAAAACTTGTTGTCTTGCAAAAGACCCAGATTCTTGACTAAGGGCTCGTGACATGCCTGCACGTTTCATTAAAGAAATGTGGGTAACATGCTTGTCTTCTCGGCTGCTAAAGACAGGGAGCGGTTGAGATCTAACACGGTGTTTCGTATTACCATCCTGAACCCATCGATTTCACATTTTGCCAACAGTAATTGGATCTTGACCGACGCGAGCAGCAATACTGCGATATGATAAACCGCAATCCAGACACACTACGATTCAACCTTTATCAAAGTCCGAAATGTGCCGGTACGCATTTATACTTCATACACGGGCATCACAACTTTTCACTAGGCAACAACATTCAAATGCAATTTGTAAATGAGAAACTGGCTGAATAATTCCTCATTAAAACACATTGTAGGTGTCGCTAAACATTGCATGATTTATCTAAATGCGCTGAAAAGCTAATCATTTGCATATCATCGCCCCTTTTTCCTGTCGTTTGAATTTCCCGTCTCTGTAACCTGTCGCCTTCCTTGTGCAGCAATTTTAATGGCAAGGTAGTGTGTATTTACTCATGCAAATATTTTTCGAATATATACTGCTGGTTTAATGCTAAAACTGCATAAAGGTATCCGACTGCGTTCGGAACCATGATTTTGCAAAGCTCATAAATGGATAATTTTCATGATATTTAGTGTCACTTAGATTAGAATATATGCATAAAAATGTTTTAAGGACATTTTGAAATAAGAAATTTATTTAAATATAATATTTTGGCAAAAAATTAACTTAGAATAATCTTTTTCCAAATGTTCTCCTTTTGTGAAAAATGCTTCTATTATAATAATATTTTGCATGTACCTCTCTACAGAGGCTCAACTAGAATTTTTGAAATATATAACTTAGAAGTGGATTTATATTCATATTTTACGACAACAGAGGGGAGCAATTTTAAGAAAAAAAACCCAAGTATTATTTCAATTGGTTGTAACTCTGAAAATAATGTGAATTTTTCAAAAATTCTCGTTGAGTCTCTGTAGAGAGGTCTGAGCTATTTACAGGCAAAATATAATTATAATAGAACTATTTTTCACAAAAGGAGAACATTTGGAAAAAAGATTATTCTAAGTTAATTTTTTGCCGAACTATTATATTTAAATAAATTTTTTTGTCAAAAAAATGTCATTAAAACAATTGCATGTATATATTCTAATCTAAATGACACTAAATATCATGAAAATTATCCATTTGCGCGCTTTTTTAAAATCACGGTACCAAACGTAGTCGGGTACTTTAAATTATCAGGTATGCATTATGAAAAAAGAAACAGATCTTTAATTAGAATATTTTGGAAATATAATTTAGAAAACTATTATGTTAGAGTATTTTGGAACAATCATTATATAAGAATGCAAGTAGTTCGACAAGCAAGTGTATTCATTAAATTAAATTATGTTATAAAGAGTGTTTTTTTACCAGGTATAGAAGTTTAAGTTGGCATTACTTTCCAAGATGACGACCGATTTAACAGCTATCAAGTGATTTATTCTCAGTTTGGTTTGGCAATTCATCATGAATAGACTCACGCATCATAGAGATTCGTCGAATGGGCCCAAAACGAGATTGCCGTTGTTCCCGATTTTCATAAGCGAATTTTGTTTAGCGATGAAGCTCACTTCTGGTTGAATAGCTACGTCAACAAACAAAACTGCCTCATTTGGAGTGAAGCTAATCCACAAGTGTATGTCGAAACACCGTTACATCCAGAAAAACTGACTGTTTGGTGCGCTTTATGGGCTGGTGGAATCCTTCTTCAAAAACGATGAAGGCCACAACGTTACAGTCAATAGTGATCGGTATAGAGCCATGATTACTAACTTTTTCATTCCTGAATTGAACAACCATTTTGTCCAGGAGCTGTGGTTCCAAGAAGACGTCGCAACATGTCACACAGCTCGTGCCACAATCGATTTATTGAAAGATACGTTTGGTGACCGCCTAATTTCACGTTTTGGACCTGTGAATTGGCCTCCAAGATCTTGTGATTTAACACCGCTAGACTATTTTCTGTGGGGCTATGTAAAGTCATTGATCTATTCGGATAAGCCACAAACGCTTGACCATTTGGAAGACAACATTCGCCGTGTTATTGCCGATATACGGCCACAAATGTTGGAAAAGCTCATCGAAAATTGGACGTCCAGATTGGACTACATCCGAGCCAGCAGTGGCAGTCATATGCCAGAAATCATATTTAAAATGTAATGCCACAAGATTATCTTTCGAATGAAAAACAATTCATGTCAATCGAATAATACATCGCTGTTTTATTGCAATTTAAAGTTCTATACCTCTAAAAAAAACACCCTTTATTTACTGTTTTGTAAAAATGTGTTAAAAATATATCAATTAAAAATATTTTGCAGTAAAAATCACTAATTCATTTTTATTATATAATCGTCATTACATTCAAGTCTATTGTCATTGAAGAAATTTAAAAGCATTTATTGCATTTTTTCTGTACCATAAAATATCGGAAGGAGATAAATACTGCTGAATGTATTATTTAGAAATTTATATTCTTAAATTATCAAAAAGTTAAGGAATTTTAACATGATGAATGTCTATTTATACTTTTCCCACTATTAATACCTGCAAGTACAATCTTTTCAGAAGGTATCACTTTTTAAATAGAAATTCTAAAATTGAAACAAACTACGAGTATTAAGTTTAAATGTGGTAGAGAAATTTATTAACAGAATCAAACTCTTAACATTGGATGTGCATGTTGATTTTTCATGTCAGTATAAGTACCTAAAAAGCTACTGATGTTGAACTTTTTTGGAAAAAAAAATTTAATAATAACATGTGAATAAAGTAAAATAAGATTCCATTAAGTGTTTTGTACCAGATTATATGTGAAAATATTACTGAGGAGTAAAAAAAAAGATTAATCTCATAGGTAAGTTTTATAATAGCTCTTATTTTAACATATTAGTTTAGGAATTTCGAATTAACCCATTAATAAATTACTTTGTGTTAAAATACAATGTTTTTAAACTCCGCTCGATTTAATTTAGAATTTAAAGTATCAAACAAAACACTGACTAGGGTATACGATCAACACAGTACTCAAGAATATGATTTCAATGAATAGTCATTTACGATACTCCCAATCTCGCTGTTGTACTTTTCGCTTTAGTCTCAACTCCATTAGTGCTTGGAAACAATAGGCTGACACGCTTGAAACTAGCTACGTCGCCGTACGTAGTTTACCATTTGGAGGGTCCATAAATCATCTTGACACTTTAACACTGAGGACACCCTCTTGGGTTGTCTTTATCACAACAGATTGACTTTATTTTTCATTCAAATAGTTCGCATCCCACATGTACGAGGGGGACTCAACAATGGATAATCTTTAAAGGACCTTCCTTCCTATAGATTGTGGTGCCCGACGTTATCTGAAGGCCAGAGAGGGTGTGTGTGCTTTAAATATAGTCCCCTTCAGAATCCAGGTCAACACACGTTTGCCCTCGGATATGAGGATAGAATACAAGGTCCCTTTTGGAAGACACAATGTTCTATCTGGGCATTCTGGTCACTGCGTACATCAAATTTGACAAGTATTCTCAGGAAGTGTTCGACTAATGAACCAACGACACAAGGCTATGAAGAAGATATGTTTTCTTACACACTTGTCCTTTTATACTCAGCACCCATAGCATTTAAATTTACTTCATTTAGTCCTTGTATGTTAATTTACTCTACGTCAGGGGAGGACAAATTGTTTTGGCTTGCAGGCAACATTGTGAGAGTGGAGGTTACCGGAGGGAGACACCTGTTTTTTAAAAAAATGATTGCCTTCTTTATAAAAAATAATAAATAAAAGTTAAATAAAATAATGACAATTATTTCAATTTATTCCATTCATTCAATTTATTTACTGTGCTAATTTAATATTCCCCATAGCTTCAACCATATTCAATTTTGGAATCAGTTTATTCAGACATGTTTGTTTCAGCCTGCAAGTTTATGTCAGCCAACTTGCATCTATATTCACCCTTATTGATCTTCCTGCAAGAAAAACTTTACTCACACATATATGTCGACTAAAATATAAGGAACAATTTCTCCGCAAATTTCTTCATACATGGAAATTTTTCAGCAGACTAAGATTTGTAAAAGTCAATATCATAGCATTAGACATTTTCTTCACACTATGATCTGACTTAAAGTTAACCCGTTGAGGACCAGCGGAAGGAGAACGAAGCATTTCCCCAGACCCGTATTTTCGGAGAGGATACGCACGCACGGGACCGGTCGAACTTCCCTGCTAAGCCTAACTTCCTTTAAAAATTCATATTAAATTTTAAATGCAATCGAGAGAATACGCTAAAATTTACAATTTACTATCATTGATAATATTTAAACATGGAGTACAAAAATTTTCGCTATATTTAAAAAAATATATTGCGAATTTTAAAGAAAATGTTTTTATTTTAATAAAAAAAAATAATACACTTTCAAAAAAAATTGACAAAAATCTCATACATTTAAATACGAAATTGGAAAATATTACAAAACTCTAAACCAACTTATTCAAAATATAAACAGAAATCCATAGAGCAATAGATCACAAACCTCTAAATGTCCGATTCTCTCAAAAAATAAACATTTGCACTTGCTTATATTTATAAATATCTCGGATCTAATTAAATAAGTAACAATATTGAATTTCGAAGTGTTATGAAACATTATTTGAAAAAAAAACCGGTTTTTCTCCTAACTCTGATCACACCGGTGTGATCATGGACCTACAAGGAGGGAAAGCTCAATCACATATATGATACCGTGGGCCTTGGAGGGAGAAACGCGTGATCACATATATGTGATCATGGTCCTGAACGGGTTAATAAGTTCAAGCTGCTGCTCCTCAGGTGTTGCATCAATATCAGCAGAAATAAAATTTAGGCTCAGTTGTTTTTAATCCTGAGATCTTCTTATGATCTGGTCCTCCATCCTCTACAGATTTTCTCTTAGTAGAAACACTTCAGGTACTTTGTTTTCCTAATAGTGAAAAATAATGGACGAATCTTTGATCGCGCACGGAGTAGAAATAGCGGCTCAAAGCGAATTATCTGACTATCCTGGCAGACCGCATGTGGCCCACTGGTTGCTAGTTGTCCACCCCTGCCCTGCATTATTGGTCAATTAACTTACGTCAGGTGTCTTGTTGTGACAGTGCTTTATCGCGCCTTCCACTAAAACTCTCTTGGGAAATCTTTGGGGCCAGAATGGCATTTCTTTCCAACCAACGTGATTAGAAGGTTAGTTAGAATGTGTATATATTGGAGCTTTAGTACTCACGTGGAGCTCTAAGTGGAGACCTTAGAAGGCAGGCACTCTATGTATTCTAAGAGGAGTTGCTAGAAGGAGAATTCTATAAGTGCCAAGGAGAAATTCTAATGAAAGGCTAGAAAGTCTTAGGAAGTATTATAAGAATCATATAGAAGTGGGCTCGAAGCCAGAGGATTTATCATGGGCCGGATCAAGTTGAATTACAGTATTATATTGACGATATAAAGATTGGTAGCGGTTCGCCGTGGAATATTGGTAAGACAGATAACATTAAACTTTAATACTAGAGTAGATTCTAGTAAGTTAAGAAATCGTCTATAAGTATAGATTCGGTGTTTAATCTATCATAAAGGCAGTGAGTAAGTTTTAATACGCTATTTGTTAAGAATTGTAGTTAATGTCATATCACTCCTGATCATTAGCCTCCTAGACTTGTATTGCATTGCTTAATATTATTTGAAATATTAATAAACTAGTTTTATTATGGAAGCTTTGAGTGGTCAATCTTTTGTCCCCACAGACTCAGGTCGCGTGGATGAAGAGATGATACCCACAGCCCGTGGGGTATCACGTTGTATTCTTACGCTCTCATTTTTCAAGCTCAGTGACCTAAGGCTGTTTTTCATTTTCCAGTATTTGTGGAATGTTAGGATTTTTCTTACATCCAGGATGTAAGTGCAAAAGTTGATGAATAGACTGGTAACGAATGCTGCTCCTCTTCACATACAAATAATCTTGTCTAGGGAGACATTAACTTGCCTCTCGTTCTGTTTATCTTTCTTTCACAATTTGCACTCAATTGCATCAGTGAACTAAAGTGCTTGCACTGTTATGTATTCGTCAGGAATTACTATCCGTGCATTTTAGTGTCTGGCTACTGATGGGCGTAGATTTTTTTAAGAGTTTAGCAATATTCTTCCCACCTGCGGAGGAGGCTACTACTTTTGTGAGAGAAAGTGGCTGATCATCGAATGGGGCTGACAGAGAAAAAGAGTCCCTTGGTCAAAGGTGCTGGACTGAGTTTTATGTAAAGGAAGGAGAATTCCTTTGTGTTTTAGCCCGACGCACAAGGCTTTGCTTTTTCTGCACCAAGAAGAGATAGTTTCTTGGGTTTTGCTGTTAGCGTGGCAGAGAGCGAGTGGTAGCTTTTGTTGTATATAAAGTATATAGAATTCTAAGGGGAGGGGGTTGCACGACGTATTGTGCTTGGAATAAGTGGGAAAAAAATAACATAGAAAGATTGTGACGTATCTTTACACGACCTTCACACTAATCCTCTTGGGGAATTTTTGGTCTAGCATTCGCGTTTAATTCACAGCCATCCCTCTCTAGAAGGAACTGTAATATTCAGATTAGTTCGACTATATAAAGTCAGAATTTTGTAATTATAGAGAAGGAGGTAGGGAGCAGCTATATTCGCTACGCAGGTAAGATTAAAGAAAGTTTACTTTCGCAGGCAAAGATATAGAGTGGTGTTTTGCTACTGAGTAGATTTAAGGTCAGGAATCAACAATAGATTACGTTGAGTTAAATAAATTGATTCCACATATTTGTTTAATAATCCTTACTTTCTCCATGCTACTTATTTGACATTTACTTTGGGAATAGATTGTTGTTGGTCAGTTTGTTTAATTAAATAAATAATTGTGATTATTCAATTCTCTGGTTCTGCTTTAATTCCTCCCACACCCTTAAGTAGGCAATACGGTGAGAGAGAAACTTCGGGTGGAAGTTTCTCACAAGATATTACATCATTCTTTGAAAAGAATTCAGATATTGAAAGAAAATTACTCCATCCCACCTCACCATTCAGATGCCCCATTGCATAAGCAACTCTACATAAGAATAATGTGTGTAGCAATTTTCTAACAAACGCTCTCTGTACACCTGCTTAGTTCCCTCGAAATATTTTCATCGGTCCTAAAATTGAATTGAGGAAATTTTCATCATAAACACTGTGCCCCCTCTATTAATTAAGACATTGTATTAAAATATCATCTGAATTACATTGGATGTTTTTTAAAATACTAAAATAGACAGTAATTCAATTTGTATTTTCTTGATTTCATTTGTTTTTTCAAACATAACATGTTTTGTGAGAAAGGTTACATGCATTTTGTTAATAAATAACAAAAACGCTCCAAGATATAAGAATTAGAGACCTTATTAAGATACAAATTAACTATTTCCATATATTTAATTAAAAATATTGATTTTATGCATGAGACTTGCTGAAAAGAAAATGAAAAAGACACTACAAGAGGCCTAATCCTGGGGGAAATTTAATTAATTTTGTATAGTTAGTTGATGTGACCCAATATTTAATTTAGAACATTGATAAACATAATTTTAAACAAAATACATCACGATATAAATATTTTATAAAATAAATTTAAATCTGGTAGAAACACATATTATTTATTTTCCTAAAGAAAAACGAAAATGTTGGAAGATTTTATGTTGTTTATATTTAAATAAATGTTACATATAATAAATAATGTTGTTTATATTAAAATAATTATATTTTTTTTAATTACATGAAAGAAGAATTCAATGTGTTTATCCAAACAAACAACAATTGCTTAATAATACTTTATAGTTCAATATTCTTCCAAAAAGAATAATTATAAATTATTTACTTATAAAACGAAAATAAATTATTGAAGCGATGATTTGTGTTATATTTTATTTTTAAATGCAACAAAAGAATTCCTAAAAATTGTCTTAGAAATAAAAATATTGAATTTGCTTTCTTTTTTTTTTTTTACTAAAACTGTAAAAATAATAACGTCATGTTGCTAACATCTCATCGATTGCAATGTTTTTTTAACTATTTTTTTTATTTCCAAGCTCATTAAGTTAACTTGAATCTTTGCTACACAAAAAGGTTTTAAATGATGTTCAGGACAAATCAACACCTCATTGCAACTCTTTTTGTGCTATTGAAAGGAATATTGGTAAAATTCTTTCATCATTATGAATTTTTTTCTAAAAAGAGATACTTTGTGTGTGATATAGGGCCTCATCACATCATACTGAATTTAATTATTGTTTTAATCCTTTGAGGTATTCGACCGTATCATATAAATTCTACAATCCAGCACCTTTATTTTGTTGGGGCTATAAAACAGTTGTGTAGAGAACATATTTCTAATTACAGTTATATATATAACTTAAACTGAATCTTTCTATAATATTAATATAGTTATATAGTTAACTATTAATATGTTAAATGGCTGATTAATTGTCATAATCCTATCATTATTACCTTGAGGATGCAGGGAAATTAATTAAATTATACACACCAGCGCGAACAAGCACACACACATATGTATGTATAGTCTAAATTCTCTACTAATGCGAGATGAACATTCAACAAACAAAACTGAAAAAAATTGAAATTGTAAGATAACCAGGCATTAAAGGGCATATGAGAAATTAAAATTATAATAGGGTTTAAAGTATAAAAAATGGATACTATAGTATTATAAATAATAATAACTAAGGGCAGCTTATATATAAAATAATTAATATAAAAGTCGGGTTGAACATGTTCTGTGGCCAGCGAACCTCTTCTCTTCTCTTTCCCATGTATATTATTGAACAAAACCCTATTAAAAATAAGGAATAGAATATCTAAATCCACATTACAATGCACTCAATCTGAGTACCACAAATAAGTTATTGCCAGATTATGTACCCAAATACATATTCAAAGCATGGGAATGGCTGAATTGTAGCACTTAGCAAAAGTATGAAAATAATAGAAATAAAAAATTAAAAAGAAAGTTTACATATACTACCATTACCTTAGGCACACTAGGCTTATATATAAAAAATAATAATAAGTAATTTTACCTAATATTAGAATGTGGATGTAACTACATCTAGGAAAAATGATAAATTTATAATAATAAACTATTATTATTCTAAGGAATTTTTAATCACACTATTACTATTTAGAATTTCTTTATTCAAATAACTATTAATAAAATTAATTGAGTATTTTTGAATTAAGCAATATTTAGTAAAATGTTTATATTTTTTTCATTTTGTCTGATTTTTTAAACTAGAAATTTATTGCGTTGTATATAATTAATAACAGTACTTCTCAATATAAAAACATGTACATTACTATACGAGTATATCTTTATATATAAAAATCTTCTGTGCGTGTGTTTCTCACTAAACTCCTCCTAAACGGGTGGACCGATTACGATGAAATTTTTTGTGTGGGGTCAAGTAAATTCGAGAATGGTTTAGATTCACAATTCGGTCCGATATCGCAATTAGTTAAAAATATATTAATTAAAAACATTCAAAAATACAACTAAACATTCACCTGCATTGTTGTAACAACGCTATTGTTATAAAAAAGGATTATAAAAAAAATTAAAATCAACTCCTACTTAGATTAACCCGAGAAAAAATTTATTTTAGCCACTTTTTATTAAATAGTTGCAATTAATATAAATATGTATATACATATGATAGAATCACAACATTAAGTGGTAATTAATTTTTAGTAATTATCATTAAAGTATCGTATTGTCATCCGAAACAATCGTGTACATAAAATTTCCTTCCAACTGAATATTTTAGCACGTGAGAAAAAAACCTTTTCAAATTTTGACATAAGTTGCCAAAAGGGTTGCCAAGTCGCCAACGTGGCTGTATTTGTAATTTTTTAAATAATTTGTTTTAATCAATTATTTTTTATTAATTATGATTAAATTATTGTATTGTCATCCAAAATAATCATGTACATTACATTTTAGCTCAATTGAGCGCTTTAAAATATATTTTACTAACGTTTGAAAATTCCACCAAGATAAATAAATAAATAAACAAACAAATAAAAAAATATGTATGTATAGAGATCGTGAGCAAATAGTAGGAATGGAAAAAGACGTAAGTTGGCGTCGATAATTGATTTTCAGCGAAACTGGCCAAACCCGTTCTTTATTGTTACGAAAATGCAGACGATTCACGCTTTTTAGCGTTTTTAATTAATAGCTTTTCATATAATCTTTATATATGCAATTCTTCTGTGCGTATGTATGTAAATAAACTCTCCTCCAAAACGGCTGGACCGATTTTGATGAAAGTTTTTGTCTGTTCCAGTGGTCTCGAGAATGGTTTAGATTTATAATTCGGTTTAGAAATGTTTATTTAATTAATTTTTTATTTATAAATTGTTGATCTTGGAATGTTTTACATTGGATCCGGCAGACTCCGCTACGATCGCAGTATAGAATATTCAAAAACCTTTTATTATAATTTAAGTTGGTCCCGATAGTTGGTGCTGTGATCATTTCAGAAAAATATTATGTCACATCGTGTTATTATTTTGTTGAAATAAATCGTGTGTTAATTAAATTATTACATTCAGATGTAATTAGTGTTTGAAGAGTTTTTAAGTGTGCATAAAAAACTGTATATTCTCCAAATTTAGTATGCAATTGAAGTGAGTATTTTACATGATCTTCTAGTAAATTTACACGTGCGTTGACAACAATTATCCTAACCTACAAATCTAGTTGTGTAGCTAATTGATTACACACATTATTAAACTTTTTTTTACTTAAAATTATTTCTTATCGGAAATAGTTTGTGTGTGTGTTTCACTTCTAAGCAAACCAGAAGTATAAAACTTGGCACATAATTACATTGTAATAACTTTTTAATACAAATTTAACTCAAAATGGTCCCGATTGTTAAAGCTTATTCATAAAAATTTGGAATTTTTGAATTTAAGATGTGTTTACAGGACAACGTCTGTTGGGTCCTCTAATATGTATATATATATATATAATCCAATATAAAAAATTCAATATATAATTATATACATATACATACACACTTATATAAATTTATACATATATATACATATACACAAATATATAAACGAAAATATAAAAATAAACATATAGTTATATACCTAAGATAACTAAAATTGGGAAGAAGGCACAGCAGTATAATGACAAACAGCTGGCCTTAGGAACCAGGATTGCAGGTTTAAACAAGTTTTGCGGCCAGCCAACCTTCACCTCTAATTTGTCATACTATGTACCAAGAGGAAAGGAAAGAATTATATATGTAGAATTTAAATATTAAAAAATCATTAAACGAAATAACATATGAACAAAAACATAACCTATTAATTCGGAGAGTAAATGATGGCCAAGAGTGCATCAACAAGTAATGTGTTCCCACCAAATACGAGGGGTGAGAGTAGAATCGCATAAAATTAATTGCGATACGATATTAGGAAACACACATGTATATATATATATACTTTTAAAAAATCATAAAAATAATAATCATATAAAAATTAGTGTAAAATATAAAAGAAACGAAAAAAATATATATTAAAAAAATTTAATAAGCATCTGGCGCCATCTATTTAATAATTGTAGAATAAATTAGATATTGTATAAATTTTAAAAAATAATTACAAAACATAATAACGGTAAATAATTACATTAATACAAATTGTATCATTAAAACCATTATAAATATAGTTACAAAGAAAGTTAGCAGGATATCCATGTTCAATACAGTGATTAAGGTGACACATTACCCTAAAAATGACGATTTTAACGAATTTTTTTTTATTGCCTTATTTTAGTTGTGTGACTTTTTTAAATATGTTTATAAAATTTGGTAGCTGTAGCTGCATTATTTTGCGAGTTATTTAAACTTTTTTGACAGTATGTTGAAGTGAAACCGAAACTAAAAGACATGCCGTCTGCTTCTTATGCAGACGCTATCATCCTAGCCTAAACAATTTCGATTGATTTACTTTTACACGCGATTCTGAAGCTTTATACTTTAATTAGAAGAGAAGTGAATTAATTCGTTTGTTTTTATGCAAGAGAGAAACGTTATTCCATTTTGCTTTGCATCCTTTTTTTCTTATTCTAAAATCATTAGTATCAAAACTAAATGCTTTTTTCTCTCTCAAAGCCAATTATATAATCAATTTATTTCTTTATAATTTTAAATATTCGTTTGAATATCTTTTAATTAATAAGTATACTTTAATTCATCATGCCTAGACAAAAGCGATCGAGTCTTGTTAGTAAACAAAAAGCTAACAAGAGATGGTGCAGTGAACAATACAGTCATGAAACTGATGTTTTCAGAAAAGATGAAACTTCTATTTCCTCAGCATTACCAGAAAGAAATATGAGATGCCGAACTTTAGAAGACAGCTGCTTGAATGATTTAAATTGTTGTGAAAATTCTGAAGCCCCTCATTATGTGATAATGGATGTACAGTTTTTAAAAGGACTTTTAAAAAACTTATTGTGTGATGTTTGCAAATCGTATTCACTAAAAATTGACATTGGTGGAAAGCTTGGATTTTCCAGAAAAATCTCTATTTTGCATTTCTTGTGATATAATTAAATCAAGTAACTTTACATCCAGACGAATTTCTGACAGTGAAGGTACTGAAAACCAATCATTCGACATAAACATGCGCATGGTGCAATCATTTTTAAGTTTTACGAAAGGCTATTTAGCTATGGAAAAATTTTGTATGTTAATGAATAGGGATTCACCCTCAAGCAGAACATTCAATATATATAAAAAAAGTTATGTAAATCTTTGGTTAGATCTACAGTAAAAAGCTTGAATGATGTTCGAGGTCAAGTGAAAAGTGCTTATCAAAGTAATAGTGCCATTACTGATATAGATGTGTTACTTTTGATGGTACTTGGTTGACTCGGGGACATTCATCTCAAATAGGTGTAGGTTGCGTGATTGACCTTCTTACTAGATTTGTCATGGATTTTGAAATTATGTCGAAACGCTGCATTGAATGTGAACACGCAAAATCTGGTTTGGGAGAAAATTCAGCAGAATTTTTTTCATGTGTGGTATGAAGGACTTATATCTTCATGTGCTATCAATCACGTAGGATCATCTTGTGCCATAGAACAAGAGGCTGCTCTTAAATTATGGCAAAGATCTGAAGATAGTGGTTTTCGATACACGACACTATTGTCAGATGGTAATGCAAAAACATATCAATATTTAAATACTAAGGAAGTTTATGGTCCTGAGATAAAAATAAAGAAAGAAGAGTGCATAAACCATGTTAGCAAGAGGCTAGGTACATCTTTACGAAAAGCTGTTAAAGAATGGTGGGTAAGAGGTGTTTCCTTGGGAGGGAAATCCCGTGGTAGTTTAAAGGAAGAGACAATTAAAAAATTGTCACGTTACTAACAAAATGCGATTCGCTCGAACAAAGGTGACGTAGAAGCAATGAAAACTGCAATTTATGCAACATTGTTTCATAGTATATCAACGGACCAAAAACCTCAACATTTTAAATGTCCGACTGGAAAAGATTCTTGGTGCTTTTTCCAGGCTGCTCTTGCTCGTGGTGAAGTACCGGGTCCTCACGTGAAGCATGTGAAGACACCCTTGAAGGAAACTCATTTAGCCAAAATTATGCCAATATATCAAAGATTAGCTACGAATGAACTCCTTCAAAGATGCATAAGATGTGTGACACAAAATGCAAACGAGAGCCTTCACAGCATCATATGGGGTAAATATTCAAAAGAAACGTCAGCGACACTGCGTCGAGTAACTATTGCTGTTTGTGATGCAGTTTGTGAATTCAATTTTGGTACAAAAAATCATTAAAAAATTTGCAAAAGGAAAATGGGCTTGCTTCAAATAAACAGTCAAAAATGTTGGCTGTTTGGCGAGACTACCGTAGAGTTTATCAGAGGAAAAGAAAAAGATTGGCGGTGTACGCAATTGCTCGGAAAAAAATTGCGTTAGCAAAAAAGCGGCGAAATGCTTCAATCATTAAAAAAGATAGAATCACATATGAACGGGGTGGTTTTTAATAATATTTATTTACAATTATCATATGAACATAAAATGAATGTTTTATAATTTCAAAACAATTGATTAGTGCATTTGATATATATATATATATATATATATATTGTAATATTTTAATACATTTAATTTTAATATATTTATTTAATAATTTGTAATAACATAGAATATATTACTGTCTTAAACTATTGACTATGACCTAAATTGCAATATATGTAAGAATGAAGGCCAAGGTTTAGTTCTTTCATGTATTTTATTGACTTTCAAAAGTTTAAACGCTTTTCACGACTTTATATTTTTCATCGTGATCATATATATAAATGCTAAGGCTTTTTTTGTATTCGTTATAAATCTTTGAAACTTTTCCTGGTTGTTTTGCATAAAATGTGTGATAATTCTGTGCATAGCTTAAGGATTTATATGAAGAGCAATTTTTTAAAAGATCCATAAAGTTAGATATATGTTTTTTTTACTGGTTTGTATCACTTCATTCCATTTAATCTTAATTTATTTCCTTTTTAATATGTGCTAATTCAGCATGAATTTTGCATTAAAAATGCTTAGTACAACTTGAATTTTAATATATATTAGAATGGATACTATATTTTAGCTCTTTCAATTATTTTTTTATTTCAAAAACTTTAAACTGCTTTTTTCTCAGCTTCTTATTTTTCATGATGATCATGTGTTTGAAATGCTAAGGCTTTTTTATATTCACTATAAAATTTTGAAACTTTTTCTGGTTGCTTTAAATAATATGTTTGATAATTCTGTGCATGGAATAAGTATTTAGAGGAACAGTTATTTTTTTAGAAATCTATAAAGTTAGATATAGCTGTTTTTTTACTGTTTTTTATAGTGTCTAAGAGAAAAAAAATTCTAAAAATAAAAGTATCACTTGTAATACTAATCCCATTCACAGACTTGTGGGAAATACTTCCAGGAATATCAGGGAAAAAATGGATCAAAAATACTCAAATTTGTAAAAGTAGTAGGAATTTTAATAACTTTAAATAATTTTAAAAATTTAAAAATTTAAAATTATTGTTTGTTTAAAAATAGTATTTTGCTTATGAAATGTTTATTACAGATGTGTTCGAATACAGTGCATGTAATTTTATTCTTATAACTATCTAAGTAAAAAAAATTGTGTACAGGGTACCGTGTCCCCTTAAAAAAATTTTTAAGATTTAAAAAAATATTAGCTTTATCGCTAACTAATACATTATTGCGATAAATATAGTTAAAAATAATATTTCTATATATATTAATAAATTAGAATTCCAGTTAGGCACTTTGATGATATTAAAATTAAAGGCATCTCTTTTATCATAATTATTACTATGTAGTTTCAAATCCTTCATATACAGTGTTACATCTAGGTAATTTGTTTTGATTGGATTATTATTAATTTTAACTAAGCTTAAGTTAGCCGAATAAAAATTAATAATGGGGTTTAAATTATCATTTTTACCAAAAATAATTAAATCTTCAATATATCTAAAAATGTAGTAGTCATTATTAATAATATAATTATATTCATAAAAATGTAAATAAATATTAGCCAAACTATTACTAGCTGGGCCCCCTTGTGGGAGTCCTTTCTCTTGTTTATATAAAGAACCATTAAAATTGATGTAATTTTCTTTTAAGACAAAATCTATGAGAGTTTTAAATTTGTTAAAATTAATATTAAGGTTATACATACTGTTGTTTTCTAAAATTACTTTAATAATATCATATATATCAATGGAAATGAAAAGATCTTCAAAGTCATAACTATGAACAGAATAAATATTTTTATTATTAAAAAATCTATAATCTCTTTACTATTTTTTAATTATAGCTTTATTACATTGCTGATTAATAAAGTTTTGTATAATATTATGAAGTAATTTGCCTGCAGTAGTACTATATGTTCTAAAACCATTTGTCACAGTTCTAAATTTAACCGGACTTGGAATTTTGGAGTTAAAAATATATATGGATACTTTTAATTTTAGGAATACAAAAGCCTAATTTTTATAAATAGCAATAATACGATTACTAATTTCATTATGTGACAAATCTATTTTTTTAAAAGATCCATTATTTAGAAAGCGATCATAAAGAATATTATAATATAAATACTTACAAATCACAGCATATAGTTACCAGGTACTTTATCAATGTAAACTATGTTAAAATTCTTTTGTAATTCATAAATTTTCTGTTTTATATCTTTAAAAGTAGTTTCATATTGAGAATGGTAATTAAAATTCATAAGGTCTTTTAAAATATTGTACTTATACTCATCAAATGCCTCAATAGGTAATCCAAATTTAATTTCAGATTTTGTAATAAAATTATCTATATCTTTAATATTTTGTTTTTTAACAGTATTGTTGTTATTAGAAACATTTAATCTAAAACTAGTGCCTTTACTCATTATATCTTTTAAAATATTATCATTGATTATGTGTAAGTTGCCAGTAACTACATGTTTATGATGACCATCAATAAAATCATTAGAGTTTTTATACATATACAATCTTCTATATTAATAGAGGGTGAACTATTGTTGTAATTAAAGATAAATCTGCCAATATATTTAAAAGCTTTCTTTACGACCACCTTTCTAACCGGAAAAAGTGAGAAATGTCTATTAAATACACTAGAAAAGTTAATTTTGTCAAAAGTTTTATTCATGAATAATAAAGTGCAGTACTCTGTAATAGGTTCCTTAATTTTCTCAACATTAATATTGAATTTATTAACTAGATAGTTAAGAATGTCTTTAATAATGTGTATTGCATGACAAACCTTTAAGGAATCATTATTTAAGGTTTCATATAACGATGTAATTTCATGTTTATTAAGACCAAACATGAAGTATTTGATGTTCTTGATATTAAAGTTTTTTTCAAAATCATCAATAAGAACTCTAATATTGTCATTTAATGAATTTTTATCTCTATTTTTCCTTTTAGTTCTATTACTTCTAGATTTTCTTTTAGAATTATTGTTTAATTTATTGGCATTATAAAAAAATTCTTTATTGTTATTCTGTAACATTATTTGCAAAGTATTTTTAGCAAAATACAAAACATTAAGGTCATATGGATAGATTGTATTAAAACTCCTAATAAAGTGATTTTCCCACCATAATCTGTGCTTAGTAATTGGAGTAATTTTAATGATAGACAGTTCTTCATTTTTGAAATCATGCATATGAAAGTGTCTAAGTTCAATTTTATTAGAATTGTTGGAATTATTAAAGAAATATATATATATATATATATATATATATATATATATACCACCTGTTTAATATGTGAAGTAGAACCACCTTTAGTCCTTGACAAGAGGTTGATAGATTGAAGTATCTAGTACAAAGCACTAGCCAGCTATTCCTGCAATTTCCGCTTATTGGAAGGTGGTAGCGTGACTACACGAATTGGGATTTCCAGGTGGAACCACAAATGTTTGATTGGATGCATTCCAGTTTAATTCAGAGGCGAAGACATGAAGGGAACTTCACTCCAAAATATTCCTAAAATCATTTCCGGGTAATTCTGCTCTTATTACACACAGGAGCATTATCCTTCTCGTAATCCGGCGGGATCATTATTATCATAAAGATGTGCCCCTGGTCCGCAACTATGTTCTAATAAAGCAAAGACACCAAAGAATTTTCTGTAGACATGATGTGTCCTAAAGTGCCAAATGAGAAAAATTCGCTCGCACTATAACACTGCCTCTACGAATCATCCAGTTTATCTAGTCAACTCTGCATCCGGATGTCAGTATTACAACCTGAAATTGTCGTATTTGCACTCACCTTTCAATGAGCTTGATAAAGAAACGTGATTCTTTAGACTAAGCTACTTTTATCCAATCTTTTTTTATCCAAAAAGTGGATGTTCCATAGCTCATTGCAGGCACTCATAGCGATGTGACATGGTATCATAATCGTTAGAAGTAAATATTTACTGCATATTGTTCGATTCATAAAGGAAAAACAGAGTTTTTTGAAAGCAGTATACAATTCGGACTAAAAAACAATAAGAAATTTATTTACTATCCAGAGTTCTTCAGTAAGGCATTATCTATATTTTTTCAAATGAAAAAAATAAAAAGTCTCAAAAGTGAATGTGCATGCGACTTTTCTAGAATTTCCACACATGAAAATATTTTATTTTATTTTTTAAAAAATCTGAAAGAAAAAAATGTCTACAACAAGATTTAAAACGTGCTTTCAATAAGATTTTTCATAATGGTACTTATTTGTTGATGTTCAACAAAGGAGCCAAAAGGGATTTTTTTCCTCTAACTCAATAAAGGAAGTAAATAAAATGAATAAAAGGACTTTTTCAGAAAAATAAATGCATGCAATTCGATTTTCCAAGAGAAACCTTACATGAGAAATAATCACACGAATAAAAAGAATTACATTTGTTAAATAAATATTTTTCTTTTTCCAACGTTAAAAATTTAAAAGCTAAAAAAAAAGAAAAGTAAAAGTAATGATATTAAACAACAAATAAAACATTGTATTTTTCAATAATTTTAGAAATACAGTCGGACCTCCCTCTTAGGAACCTCTACTTTGCGAACTTTTCGTCGAACCAAGAACATTTCACGATTTTCTTCGTAAAATAACCTCCAAACAACTAAGTGCATTTTATATAAAACGAACTTTTTCTCTTGTGATTCGATTAGTTCATCCCTATTTTAAAAAAAATATTTCTGAACCTTTGTATGATGAAATGATAAAATCATTTGAAATAATTCGAAGGGGATTACAGTAAGGAGGAAATACGCCTGATGAAGATTATTTGTATTCCAAGGATGCGAGGCGTAATATTGTATATTTTGTTTCCGTATGCTTTCTTCAGTTTCTGGAGTGTCTCAGGTGATTTTTCGAGCAAAACACAGAATTTGATGTTCGCACGTTGCTCCAAAAACGACATTGCAAAATCCAACGAATGAAAAATTCACTTTATCAGAAATGTTCTGCAGCTAACATCAGCAGTACAGAAAATATAGCTGTGTGTTTTCCTTATTAGTTTTGTCGACCCTTCCGAGAAACAGATATTTCCCCTCCCACATCACCTGAATGAATATAAGGAACCATTCCGTAAACTTTTTTAGTCTAGTAATATAAATGCGCATGAAGAGTTGATTTACAAAACATATAAGAATATGAATGTTTGAAGAAATAAAAAACGTTAAATTAATCCCATAAAAAAAAGACTTAAAAATTTTAATTAACTGTACTTTTTACTTCACAAACCCTCAAAAATCCAAGATTCGTTCACATATTTATTTTTATAACGGCATACCTTTTTAAGTAAAATCCAATTTTAAGGGAAAAAACAATAATAAATCTTTTAAAATAAATAGCATTTTAACATAAACACAAGATCACCCATTAGGATTACTTTTTGGGAAGCTAACTTCTCCATTCTAATTAGCAACAATAAATCTTCTATTTCCTATTTTTATTTACGTTACTGAGCTTTATTGGGTATTGAAAGAGATCCTTTATTTGATGCGAAAGAATTTATCTTAAAGTGAGGTGCATCGTTGTAAGAATAGTTTCTCCTTTACCTAAATGGATAGCATTCGAAAAGTGTTGAAACCTGGAATTGAGCTTCATTTACCTTTCGAAATTTCTCTTTTTTCATTTACCAAGAAAAACATCACAGTCCTTTTATCTTAGTCTTTTTTTATCAATCGCTCGAAGTTCTGATTGTATGGAAACTTAAGTACTTCCTACTTTACTTGGCTATCCACATACAATCAATTTGCTCGTAAGTGCTCTGAAAAGCATTAGTTCCCAAAGCGCATACATGACAAAAACTTTTCCCATCTAAAAGTTTAGGTAAACCTAAATAATAGCTTAGAAATACTTTGTTTGTGAAGAAAAAAACTGAAGTAAAGAAACAAAAGGGGTTTTGTAGTCATCTGCTATTCTGAAAGGTACTGCAACGGATTACATATTAGCTTATCTAGTTACAAAAAGAAAATCAACTAAATACAAAATGAATGAATTATTAGTCAAAAGATTACAAATTTTAAAATTAAAAATAAGTTTTAAAGGGTTGGAAACATGATCAACAGGAAAGAGCTTTTTCTAATCCTCTTCACAAAAATGACAAAATTTCTAGCTTAACCCGTGATCGCTCGCGTGGGGTGTTCTGTACACCCCAGCAACAAGAAAATCCTTCCAGAATTCTAAAAAGAATGCGCAGAACCACGATTTCTTCTGTAGCTGCCCATTTTAAGTCGTTGAACCTTCAGGCCTGATGCAATCCCTCTTTCTCGAATTATTGGAATGTAATGACCCTCAAAAGTTTATCTGGGGCCTGAGAACTCCGGCGAGAAGTTGAGCATATGTATACAGTCTGATCTGATAGTTTGGAAAATGATTAAAATATTATTTTTCTACTTTCTATTATCATTATTTCATTAATTATAAAGTATATTTATTACTGGTATAAACGTTTTACTAGTTTATGAAAATATATAAAATTATGCGTTTTAAAATGAAAATTCTGTTTGTTTAGTTTAAATTAATGTTAGTCTCACATTTGTATGCAATAAATTTAATAATTTTATTTGTATAATACAAAAAACATCTTGTTCTTTATAAATATGTATCATAATGACTTAATTTTATTTTCATAGTTAAATACATGTGTTAAAATTTTGGGGTGTTCTCTACACCCCACGAGTAACGACGGTAGCAAAAACAGGCTCCAGTGACCACGGGTTGATAAGTATACTTTAAATATTAACGATGTTTTGCCAAATGAAAAGTAACATATTTTTTTATGGTAAATTAGAACTGGGATATATTAAACCCCAAGGTTGAACGGGCTCAATTCATGAAGTCCCATGATAAAAACAAACACGTATTTTCCATTGAATTCAATTAAACATTAAACTAATTGTGTTTGTTGTTGTATTTGTAAAACTCAGAAAAAATTTCAAATTTCATATTTGTGTAAAGATGTTTAAATGTTAGGAAAAGAAAATTTCTTCAAAAAGATTTTTTTTTAATTAAAAAAAGTGATATTTTATGCTTGTACTTTTAAATAAAATGCATTTTGTATACATATGTACTTTTTAAGAGAAAGTTTCTGCAAAGAGCAAAACTTGGCAACACCGGAGCGCGTGAACTGATTAGCTGGAAACACTAGATAGTTTTTATCGTGTGACTATGACGTCGTATGAGTTTTTGAATTGATTGGTTAGAATCACGTGGCTTTCACTATCATGTGACTATAACGTCACATGAATTGCGCCCATGCAATAGAAAAGCGATAAATTCTTATGATGTCATAGTCATATAATAATGACAAACACGTGTTTCTAGCCAATCAGTTCAAAAATTCATAAAACGTCATAAACACACGATGAAAGCAATCAGGTGTTTAAAGCTAATGAGTTCATATTCTTTGTTGTTGCCAGCTTTTTATCTTTGAAAAAACTTTCTCTTAAAAAGTACATATTTGTCAAAAATAATAATAATGAACAGGTATACAAAATACATTTTATTTAAAAGTACATTAAGTATTTTTTTTATTTTAAAACTTTTTTGAAGAAAATTTCTTAATAACGTTTGAATATATATCTTTACTCAATTATGAAATTCAATTTTATCTTAGTTTTACAAATATAACAACAAGTATAATTAGTTTAATGTCTATTTTAAATTCAATGGAAATCACGAGTTTATCTTTATCATGTGATCGTCATGAATTGAGTCTATTAAGAGACTCTTCCAATCTCTTGAAGAACATTTTCTTATTTTTTTTAATAATGTGGTGGTTGTAGTTTGAAATTCCAAACATCAATGAGCCTGCCGAAAATTATGCAGTTCTGGATAGAATACCTTAAGATGTTAAAAGGGTATAGAGTTATGTATAATTAACTATTAATTATAAATGTATCTGTTTCATGATTGCAAACAATTTTTGAAATCAGTAAGTAAACAGAGATACTTTTTAAAAAAACTATGCAACTTTAAATTTATAAAGGCAATGGTTAAATATTTTTTTTATTGTTGTCGGAAGAGTTTTAGCGATGCACCTTGTAAATTCGAGGGATAGTCAGTTGTTGAAAATAACACACCTAAGATTAAACCACACACTTCCTTAACTTCTCGCACTATCAGAAAAAACTGAGACTAGTTTGGAAGAGGTGGTTAACGTACACAAATAGATTTCAGATAGAATTACTGAATATTAAGACAATAATGCACTGTTGATAACTAAAATTGTAGCGCTGTGAAATAGGGATGATACTAGCCGTCAAATTCTAATGAAGGGGAAAAGATGCTAGGATATGCAAAAGATTAGCATGCAAGCGCAATGGAGCGATGCAGTACAGAGAAACTGTGTCTCACACTCTGTGTAAAAAGAAAGTTAAGCAGCGGGTTTCTCATTCAGAACTCACATTTTAATTTTTGTCGTTTATGAGAAAATCGTGTTATGCTTCGTATAAGAAGGTTAAACTTCTACCAGCACGTGGTGGAATTTGGGAGTGGATTATACAAAGTATGGTTTATCGTTCCACAATATTTCACCTCTCATTGGTCGTAATCCAATAACTGTCTTGGAATCGATGGTTTCAGGATGGTATATATATATATATATATATATATATATATATATAACATTCAAGATCCCAACAGGCTTTCATCGCTAGCGTCTGAGAAGACAGACATGCCGTCAGATCAAACTTGCAGGATCGTATAGACAGACATGCCGTCAGTTCAAACTTGTAGGATCGTATAGACAGACATGCCGTCAGATCAAACTTGTAGGATCGTATAGCCACACCAACGAACTTGAATCAGCAAGTAAATTAATTTGCAGCGGAAGTAACCGCACGGACAACGAAATGGCGTCTGGAACCGCGTAAACTTTGCACAGGATGACCATTATTGCAGCTTCCATTGGCACTTCAGCATAGGCAGGGGTGCGTCGAATGACAAAACTGGATACAGTAATGGCAACATGCTGTTTTTTCACACGAATCCCGACTCTGCAAGAATTATCATGATGGACGTATCCGTGTCTGGAGGCTTCCAGGAAAACACTTGTAGCTTACTTGCATTTAATATAGTCATGTAGATTCTACATCTGGTGAGATAGGTCTGGCCATTCGGCACACGATAAGAACACCTCTTATTCTCGTCGTCGGTAATCTCAACAGTCAGTGTTACATTTCTTGTGATCCATCTGTGAGGCTTTGGAGACGTCATCTTTCAATAAAATAATGCTAAACCACATGTTAACCAAACGTGCTATAAGAGGCACACAGAGTCGCTCAGAGAATCTGCTGGATTGTGCCCTGGCCAGCTCATCTCCCCCATTCAAAAAATTTGATCATAAACTGTTGAAAGACTAGCCCACCACTTCTCTCTAAGAGCTACAATTGATAAAGTGTAGCATTAACATAAAGCAACATGGAATGACTACCCCATATGTGCCATTCAAGTCCACTTTTACTCGATGCCTCTAACAAGGTTAAAGTCTTTTAAGCTGCCTGAGGCGGAAGCTTTATGTTCTAATTTTGGAATTTGTGTGCCCTCAAATTGCATACAAATTCAAATCCCGTTTTCTTTCCACTATGCTGTGTACGCACAATAAGTGAAACTTTGTTGTTTACTTTAATTTCTGAAGTTACACCTTTAATGACTATCAGTGAGTACAAAACCATAATAATCCTCTATTCAAATATAGATCTATCCTTAACACGAAAGGAAGAAAAAAATATTTCACAAAATTTACTGCAATGGAAGCTCAAACTCGGTAGAAGGTTTGAAATAACCCTTTCAAATTCCCGCGTTCTAATAAGCATTTTAAATTTCTTCAGATTAAACATTGTTGCACACGAAAAAACCGCATATTTTATTCATTGAAATCCTTATCGTGGTGGCTGAAACGCGGAACGTGATTTCAGCGGCCTTGCTCAGATAGAACGTTATTAATACACATATATATATATATATATATATATATATATATATATATATATATATATATATATATATATATATCATAAAATGTTCATTTTAGTGTTATAAGTCTTTCTTAACATATTTTTTTGTCTGGAATACATGTGTGTGTGTGTGTTTATGTATTACATTACATTTATATATGCGTGTTTGTGTATATATATATATACAAATATATTAAAGATTCTAACTGGGAAAAAGAAAAGCAAGAAAACTAGTGCAAGGCTTACGAAAACGTCAAAAAGCAAAACGCTATACATAGTCCTATCTTTCTCGAAAGGATTCCAGAACTCTTTCCTGTTAGGTGGATCGTAAACTTTCGTATAAACATTTTTAATAATGTGAGACGTTTTATATCTGATGAAATATGATTCAGTTTTAGAGGAATTTCAGACTTATGTATATATTTCCCTTGTTTTATTTAAGATACGATCCTTCACAGTTTCATGATTTCGGCTACAGGAGATTTCATATAAATATATACACAAAAGGGTTTTAGGCCATAAAAATTAGAGGAATTTCTGGGTATTTGAGTACGTAATAAAAATTATTTATTCAATACATTCCAGGACTCAATAAATTCCAGATAATAAAGGAGAGGTTTTAATAGTAAATGATGCATTTTTCTAAATACTATTTTAAGATGTATAAATTAATGATGAATTTATGTAAATGCACGCACGCGCACACATAAAGAAAAGTAAGTAGTAAGATGAAGAATTGTATTTTTCACGAAAATTACACAAAATTACATCCCCAATCCTGCATCATTAGAGATCTCCAACTCCCGGTGTCATGCCAAAAGATTCTATTCCGTCAGTTGTGGGATGGAATGGGTACACAGGAATGGGTTTTTGAATGATTCCGATGTAATTTTTGGTTGTGGAACTTCATAAGGGGCATGTGCGTTGGGGAGGGAGGGCGGAATTAAACTATATAGTAATCAAAATATATCTAAGATTCTCGAAAGAAAGCGGATTAATTTTTTATTTGTATATGTTTTTAATAGTAATATATTTTATCAATTTTTCATAGTAACTTTTCCAATATACCTAGATACGCTGAAAGGCTTAACCATTTATCTACCGACGGTACTTAAAGGTACCATTCACTTTAAAATTACATAGAATAACCATTTTTACAAATATTCTGAAGATACTTAGCAGGAATATTCTTTAAAATCTATTCGTCCAAGAGATATGGCAGCACGGATTCTATTATCAGTATTATAGCGGGGAAGGGGAATAGTTTTATAGCATAAATTGCGTTTTCAGATGACGGTGTTTTCAGCGGATTGTGAATATCATTATTTTTGTTCTGAAAAAATAGTTAATGTCAAAAGGTAAAAGTGTCTTATTTCTTTGTAAGTTAATGAAGACTTTAGAAATCATTTGACTATATATTTTAAGTAAACAATGGGTGTAATTAATTTTACAGCTGAATATCTTTAAATAATTAATTAGCTATAACGGATTTAATTTCCTAAAGTTGAGTATTTTTTTATGTATATCCCTCGATCGATTTTCAAAGTAGTGATTCAAAAAAACTATTTCATGAAAAAAACGGCAGCAAATCATATTGCGTTTGATAAACTGCAGTAAATCATAATGCGGTAGATAAAGGGTTAAAGCGGGATTAGATATTCTTAATATAGTTTGAGGCTTCCTTTTCCCAGTAAAATGTAGCAATTCGATATAAAAATTGACTCAGCAAGTTTTCAATAACCTTCTGAAGAAACATTCCGCAATGTTTTCTCTACGGCCTTCAATAACTATGAAAATTTTGATATGATCCATTTATGCTCAATGAGATTCATGTAATGAGATTGAAGAGATAAAACCATTCCTTAGAATTCTCAACGATGTTCCCCAAATCAATAAGAAATGAATTTTGTTATGTTACATTACGCATTGTCATCTTGGAAAATTCTATTGTGGTAAAGTTACATGAACTCTATGAATAGCCTCTAAGTAGATGAACATAACTATTTTTTATAAATGTTTGACTCCGTTTGATCAGAAGACCCAGTCCATGGCATGCAAAATCTTCCCACACAATTATGAAGCCACCACAAACCTGCTCAGTGTCTTCTTGACAACTTCTGAGGGCTTGGTGAGACCTGCACCACACTCAAACCATTCCATCACTTCTTTCAAACTGTAATCATAACTCGTCTGACTAAGCAAAGTTTTTCCCATTATCTAGGATCCAACAGGTGCGTTCACGAGCTTAGAAGAGAGGCTATTGCTAATGGCACATAGTTGGTAGAGATTGTCGAGTCCATCTTATGCTGCCATATCCCTGCAAACCCAAACATTGCAGCCTATTCCTCGCTGACACATTCGTTGCAAGTCTCGCAATGATTATTTTTGCTACAGGGTGGAACGAGGGAACTTGCTGTTTTTAGAATGCTATAAACATACCACATGTTTCATTCGACTTTGTTGCTATTTTTCGCCTATCACAAAACATTGGAACTTTGAATTTACACAGTTTTAAACACGTCTGTTAAATGTCCCCCTGCATTATCAATACACTGCTGCAGTCGATTTCAAAACATTTGAGTCACCATTTCAAGCATATCTGCCGGGATACTGACAATATAGGCTTGGATGTTTTTTCTCAGATCTTCCATGGTCTTGAGTGATCTTTTTAAGGTATCCGACTAAGTTCGGAACCGTGATTTTAAAAGGCGCATAAATGGATAATTTTTATGATATTTAGTGCCTCTTAGATTAAAATACATGTATAAAACTGTTTTAAAGACATTTTGACAAAAAATTATTTAAATACAATATTTCGGCAAAAAATTAACTTAGAATAACATTTTTTCAAACTATTCTCCTTCTGTGAAAAATGCTTCTATTACAATAATATTTTGCCTGTATATAGCTCAGGCTACTATACAGAGTCTCAACTATGATTTTTGAAAAATTCACATTATTTTTAGAGTTACAGCCATTTGAAATAATTATCGGCGTTTTTTCTTAAAATTTCTCCCCTCTGTTGTCGTAAAACATGGATAAACCCACTTTTAAGTTGTATATTTCAAATAATCTAGTTGAGACACTGTACAGAGGTCTGAGTTATATACAGACACAAAATATTATTGTAATAGAAGTATTTTTCACAAAAGGAGATTATTTTGAAAATGGGTCATTCTATGTTCATTTTTTGTCAAAATATTGTACTTAAATAATTTTTTATTGTAATACTATTCTAAAAACGATTTTATATACATTTTCTAATCTAAGTGACACTAAATATCATAAATATTATCCATTTATACGCTTTTGAAAAATCACTGTTTCGTACGTAGTCGGATACCTTAAACCAGGTACTTGAGATAACCCCCACAGAATGTGATTAATTAGGTGAGCACGCAGACCAGTTCACTTTGCCTTGCAGAAAGATTAGTCATTCGGGGAAGACTTCTCTAGCCCATGGAAACTCTGGAGGTGTGGGTTGTGACCCCATCTTGTTGTAAACGATATTGTCAAGATCCCTTTCTTGGATAGCAGGTAAAAAGAAATATTGGATCACTTTCACATACAGGTCTAAATTGACACACGGACTCATTTCACATTTTCAGGTGTTCTAACGGTCTTCGAAGGTCATTTCCTTTCTTTGGAGGCATTCCCCGTTGCTCACACACACACAGAAGGTATCCATCCACATTTAAACACATCCTCATGTAGGAATATCGAAATTGAGAGGAAAGGCATGTTGCACTGCAATTATCCAACCGACCGTTAGAGAAATACGCCTCCTTGGTAAAAGCGCGGTGCTACCTCGACCAGAACATTTTTTAAACTGAGACAGCCTGGAAATCAAATATCCCACTCCGCCCCTTCCACCGAACCCTTCTCCTCCCTACGAACATCAATGCAACATGTTCTAAACGGAAAATTCCCACGCCCCACCATTTTTTTACAGAGTGTTATTTCGCTAGTTACACTGACTATTCCACTGAAATGTCGCTCATGGGTCATTAAGTAGATGCTGTAAGTCCCTGAGTTGTTCATAGTGGAAGGTAATGCGTGAAACTGTGTATTCTGGACACACTCGTGACATTTTGGATAAATGAATGAATAACTTCCTAACAAATTTCCTAACGGAATGTCTCGTAATTCTGGCTCCAACTTACATTTCCCGGTCAGTTTGCGAATTCCCACCGTGCAGGCTCAATCCCGTCAGAGAACTTTTAACATGAATCACGAGTACAAATGAAAACCCTAAAAAAGCACATTCTATTTATATTTTTCTAAGGCCACTAGATATTTGTATTTTGCAATCCCATGTCTTTTGGCACTTCAGTCTATATATGCATTAATTTATCAATTACTTTAAGCAAAAGCTAACAACTTGTGTTGAGGTTCTTTTAAATGAGCCTTAAAAATATTATATCATAATTAGAAACCTTTTTCAGGTTGGTTTAATTTTTAACAAGGCAATATGCATAAACGTTTAAAACATTCACTATACTCTTCACTTCCTTTCCATGAAACAGTCTTATACCTTGTTTTTCTCTGTTTTTGTATTTCACTGCAGAACCCATTGACTTAAAACTGTTTTTCCATTAAATTAACTAGATGAAAATTGTAAGTTCAGCGAGTTTATTACTAAAGAAAACGATATTTTTGAAATATAAACGTGTTTAGATAATTGATCATTACTTTGCGTATAAAAGCGTAACTAAGAACATAAACTTAAGACATTTAGAAAAAAATTTCCTGAAAATAAACTTTAAGAGACTATTTTTTAGTTAATTTGTTCTAAACTTGTTTCTAAAATTAGAAGGAATTTGAAAGAGATAAAAAAATTTTTAAATAAGCCAATTATATAAATAAAAACTCTAAATATTGTTCTAGAAGATATTAGTTTTGGATTTGAGAATGTATTTAAAAAATACATTCAATCTCTCTCTCTCTCACTTTATACAATTTGTAGTTATTTATAGAGCAATTAATTATCCTTTTCTGTCTCTATTTTCCTTTCGTTATACGAATTGGGAAAAAAATATAGGCTGCAATAAATAAGTTATGAACACTTAAAATATACTTTAAAAAGATTGATGATTTATTTTAAATGTTTTAATTAAAAAGAAAATTTACCTTGCCAATTTACATATTAATTTCCTTTTAATGAAAAATGCATTTAACCATAGCCAAATTAAATATGGATAATCTTATTTATATTAAAATAAATATATAGTTATATTGCAAATAAAATACATTCACTCGAGTTGAATTAATCAGGAAAAATATGAAACTGCTTCACAATAGATATAACTCAAAAGTTAATATAAATTTTAAATTTAACACTATCAGCACATAAATTAAATGATCCTTAGTTTGTAATAAAAATACCATGAAACTAATTAATTTTCTTTTAAAGTAAAAATTGTGTTTAAAAGTATTTATTTTCAGAATTAAGTAAAAGTTTGTAGTTGTGTGTTTAGCAACTTAAAAACCATTTTAAAGAGGGCTTTTAACAAACGAACAATCCATAAAATTAAGTCTGTCAGAAATTAATGGTAATAAAACGTAAAACTGTTTTATAACGCATCTAACTAAAAGGAGCTTTAAATGTTCATATTAAACAAGTTCATCCCAAAATCCCTACTTTATTATTTTTTCAGATAAACAATAATAATTCCGAGTAACGAATCACATTCTAAGAATAGTAAAATTACTAAAAATTCTGCACAAATAAAAATATCTTAACAATAAAATATCTTTAAGCTATCTTGAATACCAAAATATTTTCAAAAACAATAATTGATTCAATAGTCTTTTTAAAACAAAATCATTTGAAGAAATTCATATCGCGTTCATGGAGATGTCTCTAAATATTGGAAATGTTCTCTGCAATCTCACGCACAGTTATTGAAGCATTTCCTACCAATCCCCAAATCAAACACTTCGCCAAAGATCAATGATACGGTAGAGTAGTAATATAGAAAGAGAGAAATGTGTCGTTCCACTTTTCTTACTTCTGACGGATATTCATTTCAGCACCAAAAGTAATATCTTTTTTCCTGGTGCTCTCTTTTTCTTTAAGAAAAAGATTTCAATGCTATTTATTTTTACAGCATGGTTCCATTTGTTTCTTTATTTATAAAAAATTAAAAGAAAGAATATTTAAAATTTTCACATTATTTATAAACTAGATTATTTCGGGCTGTAGTAGTTGATTAGGGAAGTATAATTTTCGCGGCACCCAATCCTATGCACGTATTTTTCCCTTTTTCCAATTCCTACTATTATAGATCCCACTCTTTATATATATATTTATCTTGGTGGAATCTTCAATTGTTAATAAAATACATTTTAAAGCGCTCAATTGAGCTGAAATTTTTATGCATGGTTATTTTGGATGACAATACAATAATTTAATTATAATTAATAAAAATTAATTACACTGCTCGCCACCGTAAATGCAACACCAAGAAAGACAAGAGATAGCACAACAAAATTTATTTTGTAGATAAAATGTTGACAAAGTATCAAACGATTAAATTTATAGACTTCTGTGAAGTGTGGTTCTTCCAGAGTAGCCGCCATTGTTGGAGATCACCGCTGCCACACGCCTCGGCATTAATTCAAAAAGACTTTGGATGTGTTCTTGGGGTACAGCAGACCAAGCAGCTTCCACAAGTCGCCAAAGTTGATCTGGTGTGGCAGCTGGAGGTGTAATCTGGATCGATCGTTGAGCAACCATTGACCACATGTTTTCTATTGGCGAAAGATCCGGAGAGTGAGCCGGCCAGGTAAGAAATTCAATCTGGTGATTGACGTAGAACCTTTGGACAATGCGTGACACGTGTGGTCGCGCATTATCCTGTTGAAATATGGCTGTGGCCAAGCCCTGAAGGTAAGGAAGGACAACTGGCTCCAACACCTCGGAGATGTACCGCTGACTTTTAAAGTACCGAGAGTGATATCCAATACCGACCGATACCATAATACCCGGTGCAGAAGCAGTGTGGCGGTGCATAACGCAGCTGTTCAGCATCCTCTCTCTGCGGTGTCTCCAGACTCGAATCCGACCATCGTGGTGTTGCAGACAGATGCGTGACTCATCAGTAAAGACAACTTCATTCCATTCTGCCTCCCACATCCTTCCTTCATCGCACCATTGGTGGCGGAGACGTCTGTGGTTCTGCGTGAAGGGTAGACCAAGCAATGCACGTCTTGCGGACTGACCACTCTGCTGCAAACGGCGTCGAATGGTACGCACAGACACTGAATGATGTGTTACAGACTCAATGTGCTGTGCTACGGTTCGTGATGTGACTGAGCGATCCGTCACTGCCATGCGCACTATTTGAATGTCCTCACGTGAATTGGTGCACTGAGGTGGATGCGATCGACCACGTCGGTCCATCGTACCATCATGCATCCAATGGTCACATATCCGCATTACAGCTGTTTGGTTTCGTCCAACACGACTACCGATTTTCCTGAAAGGAAATCCACAATCTCGGTAGGCCACTATCCTTACTCTGTCAAACTCGGATACTTGATCAAAAGCTGATCGCTGTTTTTTACAAGACATAACTGATCGTTTTTTGAAAACCACAAGAAAAACACAATTACCGAACTTGAAATCGTTGAAATCTCCAAGCCTTAAATAGCTCTTTAAGATGGCGTCACAGGTACACGTGATGTGTGTCTGCGCTGAAATTCTAATCATTTACATATTTCACCTCTGCTAATGCATGTTGTAAATTTTATGTTATTTAAATGCTTCCTTCAGGGTGTTGCATTTACCGTGGTCAGCAGTGTAGTTAAAACTAATTATTTAAAGAATTGCAAATACAGCCACGTTGGCATCATTTTTGGTGACTTAGCGACCATTTTGACGACTTCTATCAAAACTTGAAAAGGTATTTTTCTTACGTTTTAAAGCATTCAGTTGAACGGAAATTTTATATTCACGATTGTTTCAGATGACAATACGATACTTTAATGATAATTAATAAAAATTAATTGTCACTTAATGTTATGTCTGTCACAAGTATATACATATTTATATTAATTGTAACTATTTAATAAAAAGTAGCTAAAATAAAATTTTTCTTTGTTGATCTAAGTAGGAATTGACTCAGAAAAAAAAATTATATATATTACTTGTTTTTTAATTAAAACCACAAATTAATGTTGTAGTAAATTTTGAGAAATAATTTTAGAGATGAGTTCATTGCAGATTATTAAAAACACAACATTATATAGTTAGCATCTAAACTGCGTGATGTTTTAATCGTGCGTATAACCATATGAGGTATGGTTATGGTCAACTGCGCAAATCTCGCCAAGTTGGCGTTATTGGTAACAACACACAATATATACTTAAAAATATTAATAAATATTTGCTCTGGTTGGTTTTTAATTCATGATTGATGTATTATGAAAAAGATGTTACTAATAAGGAAAGATCATGACTTGTTTTGAAAATGTTGTGGTAAAAAGTTACCTGTATGAATATTCCGTTTGGCGTTGGTTGTATTATTGTTGGTGATTTTGTTCCCTGCACCGGCGAAACGGAAAAGTAGCCTTGATGTTTATAATTATAATCGTAAGCAAACAGAATTCTTACCATTTACAAGGATACGAAAGTGCTAAAATATTTCTAAATAATTATTTTTTTCATTATATATGCCATTTTTTCTCTTAAAATTAGCTTAATTTTAAAATTTCATATTCTACTGAAAAGCATCTGCTATGAGGTACCCAGGATAGGTTTCTCTTACAATTCGTATTGTATTAAGGTAAAACTTATATAAACATTAAACAACGTTTTATCAATCCATTATCACATTGTAGTAACTTATACGTAATCAGGTATTCGAGAAATGATTAAACTATAATCAAATTATTAAGAATTTTATGAATGTTGTGAAGTTGTTTACCAAGAGAGCCGTTTCGTAATAATAGGTTTTCTTCTTGACATATTTTTTTTTAATTCAAAAGATTTTCGACTTGAAACTTTTGCATAAAATAGCGAATTTTGCAAAAATTATTTGTTGAAATTGGCAACATATATAGCAACTTCACATAATACACTTAAGCATGATGGGAAGTCATGTGGAATCAAAAAAGAAATCCTTTGTTACGTTGCTTTCACTCTATTACTATTTGCATTGAACTGTTTTGTTGATTCTTTGCCATGATATATTGATCCTTTATACATACCTGTACAAAGCGGTTAAGTATCTATTATAACACTACACTATAAAGCAACATAAGAACTATCGGCGATGGGCAAACCATGATGAAGTGGTACCTCAGCAGGCACCCTTTCACCGTACTTCCAGATCACGCTGAAAGAGAAACTTTTTGAGCCCCTTGAGACAGATTTGAGCAGGTTAGAACTCAGTACCTTCCAATTCGTAAGCATGTAACATACCACTAGACTAAATTGACTTCACAGTTAATGGCTTGGTTGTTTTTGGCTTATATAGGAACCGCTACACATTAAAGCAGTCGGAAAAAAGAGGTTAAGGAGTAATTAAATTAAATGAGTTTACGCTAAGTAAGAATTATACTTACACTACTTTTTTTTTCTTTTTCTTATTTCTTGATATAAAATGAAATGCAAAGAATCCAAATTTAGATTATGGTAGTTAAATTTTTCTTATAACTTTCTTTTTATTTCCTCTCAGTTGTATTTAAATTTCTTCCTTTTTTTTTAACTTTGAACATTACCTTTATTATGTTATACAAACTTAATCTTAAAAATTTAATTTGCAACAGAAATAAAAATTATTTACTAATAGTCTGTGGGTGTTTATTCAATTCCTGAATATTCGCATTGCAACCAAAAACTGCTCCCACACTTACCTAGAAAATAAATATTTTCTAATACTGTTTTATCTGATTATATATAAATTAATGTGGTTTTCTATCAAAGGTACTCTACCTCTAAGCTAAATTTTCGGCAATAATCATTAAAAACTTAGCATCATTTATATATCTCCATATATATATATATATTATATAAAGGGTGTTTTTTTACCAGGTATAGAAGTTTAAGTTGGCATTACTTTCCAAGTTGGCGACCGATTTAACAACTGTAAAGTGATTTATTCTCAGTTTGGTTTGGCAATTCAACAAAACGATCATCAAGCAAGGCGTATTATGTCATTCTTACGACCGAATTAAAAAAAAAACTAAAACTAACAAAAGTTCCTCATTTTTTTAACATTAATATTTATATTGTTAAATAGATTTTTGGGACAAAAAATTAAGCAATATCCATAATAATGAGAATAATTCTTAAGGGACTCATTATTTAATTGAAGAAAAGTGAATAGAGAATGTTACTTCGCAAAAATGTATATTTAATTAAAATATTTGTGGAATATATATATATATATATATATATATATATATATATATATATATATAATATAATGAAAAACTCTTTTCTAAAGAGCTTTTATATGTGTGAACAGTGAAGACGTTTAGCTAAGTTTCTAAATAAAATCTAATTCTCCTTTACTCTATATGGTACATAACCCAATAAATGTTATTGATTTCATGAACAAATTTAGTAATTGTTATGTAATTTAGTAACGTAAAATACATTTAATTACCTCAAAAAGGTTTTAATTTTCATGTTTTCTGATCTATATGGATAATAGCTTCCATAACTTTTAACATCCAAGATTAAAAATAATGATATACATCGACGATGAGAAGGAAAATTAAAACATTTTCTATTTAGAAGATTTTTGTAAAGAATTAATTAAATTAATTTAGTCTTGCGTTCAATAAACTTGAATAGACCACTTTGTACTTTAATAGCTGCGTTTATCTTTTAACCTTTTATGTTGGTATTTTACATGTCAGTTTTCTAAAATAAATAAAAAACGAAACGTTTACCACTTTTAAATGAAGATAGCAAACAAGATTTGCGTCTCTGCGAGATATTTTCGAATTCTGCTTTCGAAATTTAACTGAATATTATTTTTCTTGCAATACGTGTATTATTGAAAGGTGGCTATTTCATTTTATTGTTTTAAATATTTATTAATTCAATTAGAAATAGAATTCAAGATTTAAGAGTCTGAAATTATATTTTGTACAGAAATAAACAACGAATTTTAAGGGAAGGTTGGTGAATTTTGCTGTTAAAGCTTTATAAATTAAGTTCAGCAAAAAGAGTTACTCCAAATTATTTTATGTTATTCCAAAAATTTCCCATAGCATTTAAACTTTTCAGTTGAAAAAAAATTGAGAGATGTGTTGCAAATATAAATACACACATTTGTTGAAAATTTTGACTAATTATTTTATTTGAATTGTCCGATCAAGTGTTTGATGTATTATGTACATGTTAGTAAGCTAACTTTTTATACTTGATGCATTATTTTTTCAACATGGGATCCTCCAAAATTTTTGAAAAAATTCAATGATAAAGGGAAACTTATAATAAATTGTATAATATAAACACATACGCACATGTGTAGAAGATCCTGAGAAATAAATGCATTCAAACTTACAAAGGTATTCCAAAGAATAAAGAAATCCAGCATGAAACATATCCACTTAACCAATCTGATTGTTAGAACTTATGTATTGAAGAGGGGATTTTGTGTGTCTGTGGCATGATATTATCATACATTTCCATGCAATGAATAAAGTATAATTTTTGCATGAAATTTGATATTAAAAGATTATTTTATTGTAATTGATACAGTTGGTGAACAAAATTCAAAATGATTCATGAGATAATTTCTCCATAGTAAAAAAAAATCAAATTCAAGATTATTCAAAGTATTAACCTTTGATTTATTTTCATTTAACGATAGCTTTGCAAAAATGTCTATAATTGAATTTATTTTAAAGAGTGTTTTTTTCCAGGTATAGAAGTTTAAGTTGGCATTACTTTCCAAGATGGCGACCGATTTAACAGCTGTCAAGTGATTTATTCTCAGTTTGGTTTGGCAATTCATCAAAACGATCATCAAGCAAGGCGTGGAATCGTCGAATGGGCCCAAAACGAGATTGCCGTTGTTCCCGATTTTCATAAGAGAATTTTGTTTAGCGATGAAGCGCATTTCTGGTTGAACGGCTACGTCAACAAACAAAACTGCCGCATTTGGAGTGAAGCTAATCCACAAGTGTATGTCGAAACACCGTTACATCCAGAAAAACTGACTGTTTGGTGCGCTTTATGGGCTGGTGGAATCATTGGTCCGTACTTCTTCAAAAACGATGAAGGCCACAACGTTACAGTCAATGGTGATCGGTATAGAGCCATGATTACTAACTTTTTCATTCCTGAATTGAACAACCATTATGTCCAGGAGCTGTGGTTCCAAGAAGACGTCGCAACATGTCACACAGCTCGTGCCACAATCGATTTATTGAAAGACAATAAATCGACCGCCTAATTTCACGTTTTGGACCTGTGAATTGGCCTCCAAGATCTTGTGATTTAACACCGCTAGACTATTTTCTGTGGGGCTATGTAAAGTCATTGATCTATTCGGATAAGCCACAAACGCTTGACCATTTGGAAGACAACATTCGCCGTGTTATTGCCGATATACGGCCACACATGTTGGAAAAACTCATCGAAAATTGGACGTCCAGATTGGACTACATCCGAGCCAGCTGTGGCAGTCCTATGCCAGAAATCATATTTAAAATGTAATGCCACAAGATGATCTTTCGAATGAAAAACAATTCATGTCAATCGAATAATACATCGCTGTTTTATTGCAATTTAAAGTTCTATACCTCTAAAAAAAACACCCTTTATATAATAATAATACATAATACTCCACATATATATATATATATATATATATTATATATATATCATATATTATGTTATATATATAATAATAATACTCCATATATATATATATATATATATATATTAAATATCCACTCCTCATTTTGATATCAAATAGCTTTTAAAGAAAAATATTGGATTTACAGATATTTTTTCTTCTAATACTTGGATAACTAATTACTTGTATTGCATGCATAACTACTTCTAATAGAGTAAGCAAATGACGCGTAAATTATTATTTTTTTCTTTCAAACTTTAATGAGACTATAAAGCGAGGAGGAAAAAATTCATATTATGCAGAACTTTGATGTAATATTTCGTGAAAAAAAATGAATTAAACATACCTAAAGAAAAATCTACAGGAACTTTTTTTTTTACCACTTTTATAAATATTCCCTTTTTTATGAAATAAAAATTTGTGATAAATGAAGCATGTCTGAAAATGAAATGAAAGAACCTTTTTTATAACTTAAATTGCTTTTCTAAGCAATGAAGCATTAAATTAAATTATCAATTATATATAATTATATTCGATAATTATTAGGAATCGAAATTACCATCAAAGAGTTAATAATAAATTACTCGTGCTTGAATTAAAATCCAACACGTTAAAAATACTGATTGCTGTAGACTATAAAATATAAATTTTTTATGTAATTTAAATTTTAGTAAAATATATTTCGAAACCTTTAGTGAAAAAAGCAGTTTTTTCTATTATATTCTTTACATTTAATTTAGAAACTGTACAATTTTATAATGAATAAAGGGAATTAGAAATAAAATATGTCTAAAAAATCATGGATTTTATACATATAAAAAATGTTTTTCTAATTATATATATACTACATTTTCAATATTACCTTACATATATTTAATTTTATTTTTCGCTATTTTACTTCAGTTGAAATAAACTTAATATTCTTTATTATGTAGTCATTAATTATTTTAATCTGAAATATAATCAAATATTTATATAGGAATACCTTTTTAAATGCGTCTTCTTTCACTGCTGACCGTGCTATCGTACTGTGTGCGTATTAATAATCTGAATTATGTATAATAGTATCCAAAACTTATTCCACGGACGCCTTTTAATCTTATAATCACTGAAGGTGGTCCAGCACGTCCATAGGAGCCCATGTTAAATTGCGTAAATTTATGTACCTTTTTCTCAGGAACTACTTACTTCTCATAAATAAAAATTTTACAGTAAGCTGTGTATACTGTCAATAAAACTTTAACGAAGCTTTTTGTCTTTTTGTTAAAAAGTAAATTAATCATGATTTTTTAAAAAATTCTCCATTTTCCCCCTTAAATTTTAGTTTAAAAAGGCCATATCTAAACCGGTTTGCAAGATATATTTAATTCCCTCCATTAAAATGTTTGAACATGTCAAAAGTCTGCTCACTGAAAATTTTAGGATTATATAATAATTAGTTTTAGAGAAAAAGGTACATAAATTGAAAAATATTACATTTTGAGATAACAGGCTTTAAAGTAAAAATTTTTAATTTTCTGAGCGCATTTACTTTTTTAGTACTTTATAGAAGCATATGAAGCATTATTTTTATTCTCTGCTCATACAAGAAACTTTTCTAAATTTTTTTCATTATTTTTTACAATTTTGCTTTTTCTGGGTTCTTAAGATGGTTTCGTTGGGCTGTACGAATCCTACGCGTATCTAGTTTTTGAAGCATGGCACACAGTTATAGCTTGGTTCAATGTCACAATGTTTTAAGATCATTAATTTTGCTACATGACTTATATTGAACTGGGCAATAGCTATATTTACCCCTAATTTCAAAGTTTTTAACTCCGCAAATGTTGATCATGGAATCACTGACCATATGGCGTTATTAACTGACTCATTTGGATTCTGTATAATGCTCTGTGGGTTCCATCTAAACATATTCTTAACATATGATCACCCAGAGCTCTAAAAATTGACTTTATTTGATTCCTTATGGCGTATGTGTGTATAATCATATAGTGCCTTTGGTTACATTCAGTTTCTGTCTTTTGAAACTTGTAGTTATTGATGCCACTTGATCGGCAAAGGCCAGATCGAGGCCAACGAAATTCATCATAGCAAAAGGCTAAGTGATGCCTGTCGTTAGCCGTAGGTTTGAGCACCATACAGGTGACAGTACGATTTGGCTCGTTTCCACCCCAATTTTGAGGAAGGACATCTGGGGGTGGTCAGAGGCTTCCCACCTCTCTACCCCTTCCACCAACTACACAAGATAACTTGCGGTTCGATGGCTATTTAGAGTACCCCCATACCGCAAAGGCACTATACATTTACAAATATCCATGTCTTCTACGGGATTCGAACCCAGTCCCTATGGCACCGCAGTCAGCGTCGCTAACCACTATACCGGTTGGGCGACATTTTGAAGCTTGCACCAGGCATTTATAATCGCAGGATACAGTCCATGTTGAGGACTATATATAGTTTTTGAAAACAGAAGATGAAAACACACAGTCCAAACAGAAGTTTTCTTGCTGTGTAGATCATTGATATTATTTCTAATAGACATATTATAATATCTTTGAATTTTTTTTTATATTAAAATGTCGGTGAGTCGTTTACGAACTCTTAGGCTTTTTCCATCACTTAACTTTTTTTCACTCTGTTTCGTTTTTAAGATCCAAAAGACGTGTACACATACACTTTTGAATAAGTTCAATACACTAACTTTTTCACTTGATCATCATATGTATTCGCGCTCATCAGAAACTTATGCAAGGGGAAAGACAGCTGATTCTGGCAGAGCTCATTTGATGCGCGTCAAGGAGTAGCTTCATTAAAAAAAATACTTCTAATTATCGTATTTCCTCATATCATGCATAATTTTAAACAGAAATATTTAAGCTTTTAAAAAATCTAAATAAGCGAAAGTCGATAATTTTTTTAAAATTCATATGGTGGACCCTTGAAAGGATCAAAAAGATCTGAAAAATATACAAAAATTAACTACAAATTAAATTCAACCTGTGCGGATTATTCATTACGTGATTCTTTTCACCGAATGAAAAAAATATATTTAGAATAATTACATGTATACATCGCAAAAATAAGCAACTTAACTTAAAAAACAAACGATTATATATCAGCGAATAAATAAAGTAATCAGATAAATTAGAACTGCATGAATTACATTGAATTAACACAGACGATAATAATATGAAATAGAATATTAAATTTACGCAACATTTGTAACTACTTTATAATTGAAATAGTAATTTTAAATTAAGTTAAAACAAAGAAAATAAACATAAATGGAGCTGAATATTTTACAATACAAAACATGTTAATTCACTATTGTATGGTATGGAAAAAGTCTGCACCCCTAAATGATTCTACTAATGTAAGTTACATAGGCTTTATCTATGGTAAAAAGCACTCTTTCATTGCTCACATTTTGGAAAAATATTTACATATATACCGGAGTACTGTTGAGTATATTGGATGTGCATGGAATGAAAAAGGCGAGTAAAAATAATTCAAGAACAGTGTGGAAATATATTTTGTCTAACCGCGTTGACGATTTTTACGGTGATTCTGCAATGAATTCAGTCACAGCAGACGTGAAACTGTACTTGAATTTAGGCTTCGACTCACTAAATGTTGACGATATCGTGGAATGTATTCAAACTCACATTCAGCTTCTTGGTGATCTTTTCTTCCATGCTTTCCGGATCTCAAGAACTTTGGAGTTGCATTTCAGTGACATGATTCTCCTTCAATGCAATTCATGCTTCACCCCCATCTTAATTCTGTGTCGGCTGTTTCCTTTATCCTGTAAAAGAACTCAATATATACGTTTCCTGTGGCGTTTTTAAAATTATCACTAGTTGAAGATGGGTTGACTTGAATTCCGAAATCTTTCATTAGGATTTCTCTCAATTCGCTGTAGGTTCTTGTGATGGGCAGGGATTTGATGATACTTTGGGCAGCTCCATTGACTAACTTCGTTAAGAAGAGTTTTTGCTTCTCTGTTATTTACCTAACTTCAGAAATGTTTTCAAATTAGTTTAAATATTCTTCAACTGGAACTTCTGTATTGTATTTATTAATAAAAGTTTGAATATCTTCGAAGCGTATATCACTTTTAATTATTGAAATATTTTTCGAGGTTGGTTGTTCTACGCAGGTTTCGTTCATTATCATGATATCAATGCCATAGAAAGGTTCTGCAGTATGGCTGTCGTGTTTTAAATAAGAAAAATAGCTTTCCTTTCGTGTATTGATTTATTTGTGTTTTGTGCTTCTATACACTGCTCAATCTAATTTCACTCTAATTTCGCTCACACAATCATATACAAAATTGCTTGAAAATTGCCTCAGGTTTACTCAAGCAAAGTTTGCCTCCGTGACTTTGGAATCAGTTTGTATGCACGCCTAGAATGACAACCTTGTAGAAAAAGGAGAAAACACAGTTCTTTGTCATCCATATGTGATAAAAGAATTCTAAAAGGAAATGTACTGCGCAGTAAGCTACTACATATTCTGTTTTTGTTGGTGTCAATAACTTTTATATATGTAGCTTTTTAATAATTGTTAATAACAAACGCAGATTAAGCAGCTATGCAAACAATTGTATTATTCTATTTTTTCAAACATAAAGTCTATCCAACTAAGTGATTAATTAAAGTTCTTCGTGAAGAAAGTATCAATTATCTAATATTTTTGTTAAGGGTTATGACAAAAATTTCGCTTAACGAACCCCGACGCTGCTTTTCTACGGCATTTGTTATGAGAACTTTATCTAGTGAAGAAGCCGGAATGTATGAAAATGAGCTTTAATATTTAAGTAGAAGGATAGCAAATAGAAAAGAGGAGAGACAGAATAAAGATGGAAGAGAATTGGAACGAATCATAAAAGCGTTACTGAAGTCAGAACAACTTTGCAAGAATAATTTCAGCACATGTCTGCTTGAACTGAATCCCGTTGTGACGGGCTCGCGCATCTTCTCTTTAACATGTCCTTTGGGTTCCTTGGGCCAGAATTAATGGCAACTCTTTTCCAACCAAATCCAAGAAGTGAAGTGTGAATGAAAGATACAAATTAAAAAGCTTTTAAATATCGGAACTTAGAGTAAGCGATATGGCAATTTGTGACAGTTGATGGCAAGTAGAGGAATGTTAATATAGTTCGTGGTTCAAGTTTGGATAAGGTTACGTGGCGGTGATTAGAAGTTATAATTGATAAAGATATAGAGAACCAAGGTGCATACCAGTGCACGCAAGTAAATACAAGATTGTCTTAATGATATTAGAGATTGATTCTTCAGACTGCAACGAGGTAGGGTTGACTATTTAATATTAGAATCAGTGATTGTATTAGAATTGAGGTTAGGCTATTCAGTTATTGATAGTGGTCCGAGTTAAGTCATTATTATCTATATATATTGGGCGTTGCGTATTTTGCCATTGTAGATTCTCTCACATTAATTACTATAATTTAATTTGTTAGAAGTTTAAGTTGAAAATCTTAATAAAGATGTATTAAGATTATGTATGCATCTAGTTCTTCCATTAATCCTACACCTCTAGCTCACGCTGATACTCCGAGAGATGTTCTTCCAAGGGGGGAATATCACACCGTTATATTAGAAATCTATGCTGTTCAGCCGTTTCATATACGTAATTATTATTATTTTTTGACTGAATAGGAATATGATAAATCGCTCAACATACGAGGAATGATCAGAAAAAAAGGTTACTAGTCGAATAAAGAAATCTTTATTAACAATAGACAGAAAATACAAAAATGAATCAAGAGGTATACGTGTCTGCCACATTTCGACATAACCACCAAGTCTACTTAGGCATTTATCAGAACGCAGAACCAACTTATTTAATCCATCTTGGTAGAAATCAGGACCCTGCCCATTGATCCAGGTCTCGGTGGATGATTTCTCACCACCATCTTGGAATATCGCCACACATCAGAAACGATATGCTGCACGCTACCATAGCTCAGTCCCATCTCTAATGAGATTTCACGCAGAGTTACCCGTTGATCATTTTGAACCATTTCTCCAATTCATGCCTTGGTGATTTCTGTCATTGAAGAACTTGTGCGGCCGCTTCCTGTTATATTGTGACTTTCGACATCCTGTCTGCCTGATCGAAAAGAGCGGCACAATTTCGCTACATGTTATCTGCTCATTGCAGATGCAAACACATTATTTGCCCATAAAAATCAAATCACGGCTCGCACTTCCAAACGAGACCGATTTCCTAAGATCTTTCCATTTCAATCGTCCTGAACCGTCTGGGAACTTTCACTACCTACCCTCATCTGACAAGTAGCATCATTTTTCTCCACTCTGTGGAACAATATTTCTCCACAATATGTAGTTTTCAAATGCTGAATCTTGTAACCTATTTTCTGATCATCCCTCGTATTTTAATTTTACACTGATTATTCAAAGATTGGATATATAAAATAGTTAAGGTAAAATCAGATCAATCTTCAATAAATATGTCTCTTGCTACCAACAAAGTATATTCGTCAAAAAATTTTATGAACCCAGGTATTCAGTAATATGATTAAAAGATAAACATCATGTGAAAAAACAAAGGTCGAATTGTTTGTTTTTTAAAAACAATTGCAGGTGTTTGCTGTTTTGAGGGAAAAGAATCTCAAGCTTCTTGCATGTTTTTCATCATTTACGGTATGGTATACAGTCAAATACGGAGCTAGCATTGCTTTTTATTTAACTTTTATTAAATAAACACAACCACGTGTTTCTATTAATCTTATAATTATTAGATGCATTGCTTAATTTACCAATTCATTGTAAACATTTCATGACTAGTAGTATATGTTATACATGCACTACTTGATATTGAAAATACAACACGAAGAAAGAATGGCCAAAAAATTATGCAATTTTAAGGGTCTCACCGAGTAATGCTAATGATATGAAATAGTATCATTAGCTATTTGTCATAGCTAATGATTCTATGACAGTAAGATTGATATGTGCCATTTTACTGTCATCCACATATGCATACCTCATCGACGGAAAAGAATTTGAGCTCCTGCGGATTTAATAAACGTGTTAATGTGTATTCAATATGTAATTGATATCTTGTCTTATGACATGAAACAAAATAAACAGATCTATAGAAGTTTCGTATACAGAAGTTAATCTTTTTAAGTAAACATAATGCTTCTTAAACTCTACACATAGCAAATTTTACTTTTCTGGAAACAAAAAAACTAGCTATGATAAAAACAATTTCCTTCGGTTTCTCACTCTAACAATTATTAAAAGAATATGCACTTTTTACTTTGAAAATAAAAGAAAGACCTGTTTTTTTAAAGTAAATAAAGACGTTCTGACGATAGGGAATTATTCGGATTTTGACTTAAGAATGTCAAAGTAGTGACTCATTCAATTTATCAAGACTGGCGACGCGTCACACATTGCCCAAGTCTTGAATATGATAGAGGGATTTCCTCTAAGGGAAGCGTGCATTTATTATTCTATCTTGGGTATTTGGAGAGGGAATACGGAAGGAGGAATAAAGCTCTTCTATATACGTGTTCTGTATTCGCCACGTCAAAGCTGGGGAGACTAAATCGGATTTGCCATTCTTTTCAAACCTTGTGAAGATTTGATGGGATCTATTCCACTGCTGCTGTATATTCAGCATACATATATTTTAAATTCTGTCAGGAAATACAGTGATTAAGCATCCGCAGCATTTTTGAAATTCGTACCTAAGGGAGACAGAACTGCAGCTAAAAGCCCCTGGTTAGCGTGGTTTCAAATATTTTAACGTGTGAATTCAAATACTAACTTTTAATTTTAATCATTGCATTCTAATTATATTTACTTTTTAAATCGTATTGAGTCTTTAGGTATCCGACTATGTTCGGAACCGTGATTTTTCAAAAGCGCATAAATGGATAATTTTCATGATATTTAGAGTCACTCAGATTAGAATACGTGCATAAAATTGTTTTAAGGACATTTTGACAAAAAAGATGTATTTAAATATAATATTTTGGCAAAAAATTAAATTAGAATAATCTTTTTTCCGAATGATCTCCTTTTGGGAAAAAGGGTTATATTATAATAATATGTTGTCTGTATATAGCTCAGACTTCTCTACAGAGGCTCAACTAGAATTTTTGAAAAAGTTCACATTAATTTCAGAGTTACCACCAATTGAAATAATTATTCGCGTTTTTTTCCTAAAATTGCTCCCCTCTGTTGTAGTAAAATCAGAATAAACCCACTTCTAAGTTATATATTTCAAAAATTCGAGCCTCTGTAGAGAGGTCTGAGCTATATACAAACAAAATATTAGTCTAATAGATGCATTTTTCACAAAAGGAGAACATTTGGAAAAAAGATTATTCTAAGTTAATTTTTTGCCAAAATATATTTAAATAAATGTTTTTGTCAAAATGTCCTTAAAACAATTTTATGCATATATTTTCTAATCTTAGTGACACTAAATATCATGAAAATTATCAATTTATGCGCTTTTGAAAATCACGGTTCCGAACGTAGTCGCATACCTTAAAAATAATTTAGAAAACTAATGTATCTCTTAAAATATTGTTGATAAAGCATGCATATACAAAACGTAGGGTTAATAAAATCCTTTTATACAAAAATTTAATTAGTGTATTCGTCAATTGCCTTTTTATTATTAATTAAATGATTGTATAACATGTAATCTTTTATTTTATGTGAAATATTTTTTATCATCGCCAAAATTTTATGACACTAAAAACCAATTTAAATAATGATTTAATTTTTAATTATACTCGTATGTATAAGCTTTCATTCACGCTTTCAATTAGATTGTATAAGCATATATCTCTCGCACTATTTATTTATTTATAAGAAATGCAAACTACAGAAAAAGATCCAGTTACAGAGTGCATGACAGAAAAATAAGCACCAAGAACCACAAAAAAAAATTGAAGTGATATAAATAGTTAAAAAAAAACTCATATTAAGGAAAAAACACTATACATAAAAAACGTCCAAAAAACATTGAGAATAAAAATTAATACAAATTAAAAATTTAAGAAAAACTGTAAAAAATTTAATATTTAAAATTAATTTAAATTCTTTAAAATATTTTTATTAGAATTTATTAAGCAAGTAGAACAAGATAAGGGTAAAATGTATGATGAATAAGAATTTACTTACAATTTACATGCAGTTACGCCTTTCCAAGTTTCGAAGGAGAGATTAAATATAAATTATCAAATGTGAATTACTTTAATGACTTAAGATATCCGACTACTTGCGAGAACTTTTTTTTTTGAAAAATTTAGATATCGGGATTTTTTGTGTGACTTTTAGACATATTTAGTACATTTTGAGGAAAAAATCCTAAAATTGAGAACTGAAAATAAATTCTTAGTATTAAAATGGAAAAATACTGGTGAATATGTACAAAAAATTACATAAACGGGACCCGCTCTGTTCAAAACTTTTATGAACAAATTCTTAATTTTTCAATTTTGATGTGTGACTTTGTTATTCATGTTTGAAATGATCTTCAGGATAAGAGATATTTTAGTTTTTACAAGAACTAGAGCACTTTATCTTAGTAATTATATGAAATTGCTTAAAAAAACAGGGATTATATTCACATAAAGTACTGTAAATTTTGTAATAAAACAGTAATTGATCATTCTGAAGGTCAAAACACTTCCACTGTTTTACAGAACATACACAAAAAATTTTATTACATTATTTTCAAAACTTTTTGAGCAATCGCCGTCCCCGTTTGAGCTCTTCGAAAAAAACACGTTTCGAGTAAAACGCATTTTAAAGTTGGACATCTTGTGTAAAGTTATGGCATCTGCTTTTACTAAAACACCTGTAGTTTTTGTTCTAGGGAATGGAAAATTAAAAACTTGGTGTTTTTATTGAGATAATAAAATGGCCTATAAAATAAAATCATAAGGGAAAATTTGTCAATTTTTGAAAAAAAACCATGATTTTAGAGTAGTCGGTTACCTTAAAAGACATCATAATTACTACGCGACATCCAAGAATATTGAACTTAATAACTGTTAATTTTAAATTCACTAAAGTCTGTTTTAACATCAAGCCTGTCATTTTCCGCACGATATTCTGAGTCAGGGATGGCGAACCAGTGGTACACGTGCCATCAATGGCACATGACAAAATGTTTTGGGCACGCGAGCGATCAAAATGGTTTGCATTTTAGTTCAAAATAACAAAGTTCACTATGAAGTATTACGAACAAACGCGAGTGATCGGTCGCAGAGCAGTGGGGAATACAATCGTTTCTTATTAACTTGCCTTAGTTACGTCGTGGTCTACAGTTGCTTATAATGCAAAATTTGTCCACGCCTAACATAGTCAATTTCATTGACACAACTGTATTTTAAAATTTATGTTACATTTGAGACTTTTAACTGTTATTCAACTTGGCTAATTCAGAACAAAAAGTGCAAAATAGTAAGTGTAACACAGAATTTCAAACTTGGTGAATCTAGAAATATGGCATTATTAGTAAAGGCAACAAAAGCAGTGCGTTTTATGTTTTTTATGTACATCGTCTGTAAAACGACATTTTTATGCAAATCACAAATCCTCTTGTCAAAAAAGTAAAACACAACAAAAATAAATAATTTCTTATAATACATTTGGCAAAGGACTCGAATTTAGCATGCATTCTACCAAAAGTAACATCCTACAATCCTAATACAAGTTGTCATCCAATCTGCAGCAACAGAAGTCACACTAATGTTACTTTAATTTGAATTAAAAGTAAAACTAAAACATTTACAACCATACAGTGCACAAAAGGGTTTTTTTCGTAGTAAATAGTTTCGAGTTTTTAGTGTTGTGTTTTTTTATTGTCCCAATAATGACAAGTCAAAATTATTTGATAGCGCGTCTATACCTCATCAAACATTTCTTCAGAAAAAATGGCACGTTGATCCACCTCTGTTCTAGGTTGTGTTATAGTTTTGCGTTTAGAGGATATACGGCGGTTTTTAGGAGATGTATATATATATACATATATATATATACTGGGCATGGATGTGTCTGAATACGTTTTAGATAATATCTGAAAATCTTACCAATATTTTATTAGAAGTAGCTAAAACATCAGGTATAAGTGATACAGAACTCCCTTAATAGACCATGTAATTTTTAGTGTCTTCTTAATATGGGTAAAAAATGCTGTAATATCCCTTAACACAGGGTGTCTGCCTGAAAGAAGAAATGGTTGTCTGACAGAAAAAAGCTGTAACGTATTTTCTCTAGGAAATAAATCCCAGCGAAATATATATATTCACCATTGGCAAAACAAATGCTTTATTCCTTATGGTTTAATTACTAAGCTAAAAGAATAATATTTGAGACCTACACACTGTACTGTTATTGGTAAAACTGTCCAGTTAATGAAATAATTGTTTATTATATGATATGTTACATGTAATATTATTTTAGATCTTTAAATTTCCGGAATTGATTAGTAGCCACATTTTAAGGTATCCAACTTTGTTCAGAACCCTGATTTTGCAAAAGCGTATAAATGGATAATATCTATATTTAGTGTCACTTAGATTAGTAAACGTATATAAAATTGTTTTAAGAATATTATTATTACTATAAAAAAGTATTTAAGCACAATATTTTGACAAAAAATTAACATAGAATGACAAATTTTCTATATAGTCTCCTTTTGTGAAAAATGCTTCTATTGTGATAATATTTTGCCTGTATATAGCCCAGACCTCTATTCAGAGGTTGAACTAGAATTTCCGAAATATGTAACTTAGAAGTGAATTTATCCATATTTTACTAAAACAGAGGGGAGAAATGTTAAGAAAAAAACGCCTATAATTATTTCAATTTATGGTAACTCTGAAAATAATGTGAATTTCTCAAAAATTCCTGTTCAGACTCTCTGGAGAAATCTACTTTATATAAGCAAATATTATTATTAAAGAAGTATTTTTTATATAAAAGGAGAACGTTTTGAAATAACGTTATTCTAATTTTTTGCTATAATATTGTTTTTAAACAATTTCTTTGTCATAATGTCCTTAAAACAATTTTATACATGTATTCTAATCGAAGTGAAACTAAATATAAAAATTATCCATTTATGCGCTTTTTTAAAATCTCGATTCCGAATGTAGTCGTATACCTTAATGCATCCCTTAAGGCCGAATTTCTCATTTTACGTTAGAAATTTTAATACTGCGTGACTCTTTGCTGCTCTAATTTTGTTACGCATAATGTAAACCTCACTTCCAATCGTAACACTGTAATAAAATTCAAAACTTTTTCACGAAATTTTAAGATTCTGACACTGATATTTAGAATAATTATTCGATTTTTCTTTAATTCCTGTTTAATATATTTAAGCAGATTACTATATTGACCCAATATTATTTTAAAAATAATAATTTAGAAAAATTATTTTTATCTTACTATCTAAATCACACCACGATCGTGCGATGATTTTTACGCGTAACCATGCTTACCTGACGAAACTAGTTCAGAATAATATATAAATTATTTATAATTTTCGATGAATCCACATCACCCTATAAGCTATTTTAGCTTGCTCCCACACTGTCAAATATACATCTCTACCAATCTTCTCGTATATCAATAAATTCTACTTTAACTCTGCCATTAATAGAGAAGCTCGGGAATTTTCTATTTTTCTACCCGTGTGAACTCACTTTGATTAGACTCTGTTGACAACTGCTGCATACGTTTGCGATCTTTAAGCATGACAAGGAGCTCGTAAATATTAGTTGGATATATTGAATATAATATAATACTAAACCCCACTACCAGCGACAGCCTTTATAGTTATCCTGATCACCCACCAAATTGCCAATTAGGTGAGGCTTTCAAAATCGTGTTATATATATGTGTGTGTATGTGTGGAACGATTTGGAGGAAATATGAAAGCTTTTCGTAAAACAGTTTTTTTTATTCGTTCATTAAGAAAGTTTTGAATATCTTTATTGCGAGGCGAGCCAACGCCAACTGTGCCAATCTTTAATTGAATTGTATATCTATTTCAGTAACTGCTAAGTCATAAATTTTTAGTTTAGGTTTCAGGTTTCAAAAGCAGAATAAAAGATAGCAGCTGAAGGTTGAACGATATTCTCAAGAATGTGTATTAGTAGTTAAATTTTATAGGCGAATATACACTGGTGTGCAAAACTTAGGCAACAATGTAAAAATTTAGCAAATAGCCATGAAATTGCAGAAAAGGAGGCCTGGAAACGTCATGCGTATGCAAATATCAGGAACGAAACGTCAGAGGCAACGTGAGCGTACGCAAAACGCGTGATGTCGGCGCGCACTGCTCAACAGTGGAACAAAATGAAGGACGGAGACGCAATTCAACATATTCGCTGCGCCAGTGAATCAGTTCATGAAATATGGCTAGAAGAAATCACCTGGACGACTTCACACGGGGAAAAATAATCGGAGTGAGTGAGTGAGTGAAGATTAACGTCGCACTGTTCAGCTACACGAGGGCGGCGACGGACCACGTAATTTTGAACCATGGTCAAGTGACGTGGACGACACCTGAGCTGGCACCCCCTCTCCTAACTACCACACCACACCAACGGGAGGACGTTTCAGCTCTCGACAGATTTAGCGTGCATCGCTGCCCTAATCTTTAGTGGTACTGGGCTCGAACTCGTGACAAAGCCAGCCACGATCCGATGCCCATACCACTCGGCTACCGCGGCCACGAAAAATAATCGGAAAGCTGGAGGAGGGCGTACTGTCACCAGTGTAGCTGCAAAGTTCGGAATCAACAAAAGTGTCGTTTCGCGTGCTTTGAAAGCGTTCCAAACCACAGGTTTAAAAATATTGGTGGTGGCCGTTCGAGGACGACAACTGCAGGAGAGGACCGATGTATCATCCTGCAGGCGAAAAGAGGTCGACAACAGTCAGCAAGCGCCATTGCTCAGCAACTCTGTACAGCAACGTGGCGACAAGTGTCGCGGTTTACTGTGGCCAGACACCTTTAAAAAAGGGGGCCTATTCGCCCACCGTCCTGAACGCTGCCTCCCGTTGAAAGTTGCCCACCGACGCCACCGTTTACAGTGGTGCAGAGAGCACAAAAACTGGACAACTGTCAATGGAGTTGTGTCCTCTTTACGGATGAGAGTCGGTTCAGTACCAGAAGCGATTGCAACGCGTTTTGATTTGGAGAGATCGAAACCCGGTTTTATTCCAGTAACATCAAGGAAAGACACCGTTACGGTGGTCCTGGAGTCCTTGCCTGGAGAGGCATTGTGCTGAACGGGCGAACTGAGCTCCACATTTTCGACAGATGGTCTGTAACCGGGGATCGCTATTGTGAGGAAGTACTTCTTCCCCATGTGCGTCTATTCCGAGGTGTCATTGGCCCAGACTTCATTTTTATGGATGACAATGCCTGGCCACATCGGACTCCTGTTGTTCAGGAACTGCTGGAAAGTGAAGATATCACTCGAATGGATTGGCCAGCGTACTTCTCAGATTTAAATTCCATCGAACATCTGAGGGATGCTTTGGGGAGACGTTTTGCAGCACGCTTACATCATCCGGAGAATACCCAACAACTCAAACAGATGCTGATTGACGAATGGGCACTCCTACCGCAAGAAATGTTGCACCAGCTGGTTCTGAGTATGCGGAGACGGTGCGAAGCAACCATTGCAGTGAGGGGAGGGCATATACCATATTAAGGAACATCTGCTTGTTGTTCTTCCTGTTGGATGGACAATCATGAGTCACGATGCTATGCGTTCAATAAAGCTTGTTTTTGTTTGATTCCATACCGTATGCATTGTATTCCTTTTTCAGCGCCGATGCTTTCGTCATCCTTTACGTACATAATACTCTCCCTCATTTCTGAATATCATGTATCTCACATGTTTTTTCGTGAAGTTATGGCAATAAACTCACCTGTTGCTTAAGTTTTGCACACCAGTGTATAACAAAATTTAACAGCTTGGTAATTAACACAGGTATTAAGTGCTGTGTGTGTGTGTGTGTGTGTGTGTGTGTGTGTGTGTGTGTGTGTGTGTGTGTGTGTGTGTGTGTGTGTGTGTGTGTGTGTGTGTGTGTGTGTGTGTGTGTGTGTGTGTGTGTGTGTGTGTGTGTGTGTGTGTGTGTGTGTGTGTGTGTGTGTGTGTGTGTGTGTGTGTGTGTGTGTGTGTGTGTGTGTGTGTGTGTGTGTGTGTGTGTGTGTGTGTGTGTGTGTGTGTGTGTGTGTGTGTGTGTGAAAATTGAAAATGTTGTCTTATATAATCATGATTTTTTTTTTTTTCTTAATTTGTGTTACCATTGGCAATGATTATGTTACCTGCATTTATCTGATTGTATAGCTTTAACAGGAAATTAGTGCATGAGATCTTAACAAAACATTTTTTTTCACAAAAGATATCATTGAATTAAATTTAAATATGCTCATTACGGATTAAAAATGATTCTTTTATAAATCAACTTTTTATATGTATTTCTTGAACCTGGAAGAAAATTAAAACAAAAATATTTTAGCATGAACTGTAAGTGTGCACAATACCTTTCCTTTTTTCATTAGATCAAAAATAACTTAGAGCACATAGAAATTTTGCAAACCAAATTTCAAGCTTGTAGGTCTAATAATTCAAAACCCTGATCTACAACGCCCCTTAACCTTAGCCTCCCTTTGGAGGTCGATTTTTGAAAAATGTCTTCTGTAGCGAATCTCTACTGCATGAAAGGAACATGCTTGCCGAATTTTAAACTTATAGTTCTAATCGTTCAAAAACGGGAATTTTTATCTATAAAGACCCTTAACCTCTCGCAACTCCCCCTTCGGGATCGATAAGTAAGCGAATGAATGTGTGAGTCACTTTTTTCGTTTATATGTGTAGATAAAAGACTATTTCAATTATTTCCTATCCCCCTTCTCTTCAAGTAAGTTCTAGTTTTAAGAAAAGTGTTCGGGTTTTAATATGCTAATATTTTTCATTCCTTATAATTACTCACCGTTTTCACTTCAAGGATTAAACATTTATTTTCAAAATGAGTTTGACACCCAGAACCAGACATTATGAAAGTAATCGATAAGGTAATTACTTAATTTTGAGCTAATTAAAAGTTAAGAAAGTCGTTGGATGAATTATTTTCTTGAAAGCAATTATTATTTAAGAATCCCGTTATTGTAAGTCATCTAATCTGATTAATTTGTAAGAGATCTTTTGGGCTCTTTGAGGTGATGCCTAAGACGAAATTCTTTTACAGTGAAATTAGTTTTGTTTTTATTGAAGGACGACGATTTGTTTAATGTTTGGTTTTCTTTAGTTTTACTTTTTTGATGCTTGTGTATTCATTAATTGCATAAAATTGAGTAACTAGGAGAAAATTCGTACTTTAAATTTAAATTCTAAAAAATAATTCGATTTCTCTAACATTTCTTAAGCTTAAAAAGATTCTAAAGAAAGCATTCAAATATAAATAGGAAAAAAAACAAAAAAAAACAGCATGCATTTGTAATTAAATAGCTTCTGTCAAAGCAAAGAATTTTTAATTATTTATATTCATCGGAAGGGGTAATTTTATCTAAAATTTTAAAATATTGCTTAATTAACTTTAAAAATGTGTGTTCTGAGAATTTTTTTTACCGATTATATACTATCTCATAAGCCTTTGAGAGAATGAAGTTTACACTTACATCGTTTTCTTTTTTGTCTGGTGACTCTGAAGACCCACCATGCAGAGTGGATCGTAGTACGTTAAATATGTTGTTGTTGTTAAATCCACTTGTCTGACGTAGTCAAATCGAGGACACGGAATTTATTATGGAAAGTGGCTAGATGTACGCATGTTTTTCGTCGTAGCCTTGAGCACCATACAGGTGACAGTACGATTTAGCTCGATACCATCCCAATTTTGAAGGAGAACACCCTGTGGGAGACTATCACCTCTCATCACCAACCTCACGAGAGAACTTGAAGCTCGACGGCTGTTTCGAGTACCCCCTTCTCCAGGATTCGAACCCGACCCTATGGAATAGCAGTCAGCGTCACTAACCACTATACCGCATGGGCGACGTTAAAACTGTCGAGGCTCAATGTCCTCCCGTCGGTGTTAGGAGAGGGAGGTGCCAGTTCAAGTATCATCCTCGTCTCCTGACCGTTGTTCAAAATTATGAGATCCGCCCCAATAACCCTCGTGTTGCTTTATAATGCGCACTGTCTTTATGGTCATAATATCATTAATTCTCTGAATGTGGAGTGTTTGATTCTGAAAATTTAATTGATTCGTGACGCCAAATCTTACTTGGGGAAATAATGCTTTCTTAATTATGGAATATGATTCACCGCATTGAAAAACCATATAACACTCCAGTAAATTTATTTCTTTTATTCTATTAAAGCACAGCAAACTTTAAGTCATTTAACAACAAATAATTTATCACTTTACCCTCTTTTTTTCAATTCTTATTATTAATTCACTCTCATCCTATATATATTTATTTATATATATACCTTGTTGGACTTCTAATCCGAAGGTCGTGGGTTCGAATCCTACCTGGGATGATCTAATTTCTGAAAATGTAATTTATGAATGAATAAATAGTAACAAACAAAAATAACAGTCCAACACCATACATAGAAAGGAAAATTGCAGGGAAAATCACTTTCTGTTTTGTAACTTAATATTGTGATTCTGTCATATGTATGTATATACATATTTATATTAATTATAATTATATAATAAAAAGTAACTAAAATATGTATAAAATTTTTCTTTGTAAACCCAAGTAGAAAAATTGACTTTAATTTTTTTTATTTTTTTTATTTTATTTTATTTATTTATTTTTTTACATATATTACTTGTTTCAGAATAAAATTATACCTTCCTTCCATATTTCCCTTAAGAGGACTTGGTACCCTAAAAAAGACGATTTTATCTTTTTTTTTATTTTTATTTAGTTATATTCTTTGAACGATTACCTTTCGATTGATATACCACTTTTGTATGCCTCAAAATTAGAAATTGGAAAAAATATCATTTGAAAAATGTAAACAAACAAATTTGGAAATTCGACCACGCCCCCTTTTTAGAGGTGTTAGTGATTTTAAGCTAATTTTTATCAATTATTTTCAAAAATAAATTTTATTTTATTCTAACCTTAACTGTAAAGCTTTACCGTACTTTTTAGTGACTACAATTTTAACTACAAGGTATTTGTTATTGTTGATGGCGCATCTTTTTCGTTTGTTTTGCAGTTATCGTACTAGTTTTACTTGCGTTTTATTTTGAAAAAAAAACCAGTCTTTTTAAAGACTTTTACTGCTTGCGGTCTCTTCAAGGCTGTTGCTTAAACTGCTGAGAATTGTATTATCTTTCTTTCTATCTCTTGAAGGTTTGTCTTAAAAATGCCACAAGTAAAACGTCGAAATCATTCTGCTCAAATGAACAGCAAACGTTGGTGTAGTGATTCTGTAAATACATGTGTCACAGAAGAAAATATATTTGATCCTAACATCAGAATTAAACAGTTATTAAGTACTGAAAAGATTGGACATTCTGAAGTGGGAAATTTTATTATTGTGAACTTTAAGCAAATCAGCAAAATGTTTATGAAACTAAAATGCCCAGACTGTGACAAACAAACTTTAAAGCTTGCACTTGGAAACAAGGTAGGATTTTCCTATGTGTTAAATTTAACCTGCAGTTCTTGCGCTGAAAACGTTTGTGCTGTAGAAACGTCTAACGAAAGGAAAGGTAATACTGTTCTGGATATTAATTTACGCATCACGCAAGCATTCTCTAATATTGGAAAAGGTTACTCTGCAATTGAAAAGTTTTGTATGGCAGTAAATGTATATCCTTTTTTATCGAGAACATATAGCAAATGCATTAAACTTCTTCACACAGCCTACGGTATTGCTGCAGAGACTTCGCAGAGTGAAGTACATAGAGAAGTGAGAAAGGCATACGAAGCACCAACTGATGTTCCCGTTGTTGATATAAGTGTTTCATTTGATGGTAGCTGGTTGACACGTGGGCATAATCTTTGATTGGCATAGCTTGTGTTATTGATATACTTACATGCTATGTAATTGATTTTGAAGTCATGTGTAAGGTATGTCGCAACTGTTCTGTGGCAAAAAGAGAACTGGGAGAATCAAGTGCAGAGTATGACATTTGGTTTGAAGGTCATAGGAAGGTTGCGATGTTAATCATTATGGCTCATCAACTTCGATGGAAATGGAGTCAGCATTGATCCTCTGGGAAAGATCCCAAGAAATGGGATTTCGTTATTCCACATTATTGTCTGATGGAGATTGTAAAACCTTCAATTACCTAACAGAAAAACATGTGTATGGGGATAAATTTGAAATAAAAAAAGAGGAGTGCATTAATCATGTCAGTAAAAGGTTGGGCACTGATCTACGAAATGCTGTGAAGGAATCGAGAGCCCGTGGCATTTCATTAGGAGGAAAAGGCCATGGTACATTGAAAGAGGCAACAATTAAAAAGTTAACTTTATACTACCAAAAAGCCATAGTACAAAACAAAGGCAATGTTCCTGCCATGAAAAAAGCAATATATGCTACGTTACATCACAGCATTTCGACAGACCAAAAACCTCAGCATTCGAAATGTCCAATCGGTGCTGACTCATGGTGTTTTTACCAGTCCGCAAAAGCAAAGGGACAAAATCCAGGTCTGCATAAAGAACATGTTGGGACTCCAATCAATGAAAGTTTTTTGCCACACATCCTTTCTATTTATCAACGACTTGCTTCGAATGAACTTTTAGAACGGTGCATTAATTGCGGAACTCAAAACGCTAATGAAAGCTTACACAACATGATTTGGTCGAAGTGTCCCAAAAAATATTTGTGTGTAAAACCAGAGTGAAAAATGCCGTACTTGAAGCGATTTGTGAATTCAACAAAGGCACTCTACGTACTGTCAGAGAGACCCAAAAAGCATTAAATATACCTTTGGGAAAATGTTCGCATGATATTGGTGTGATGCTCGAATCTCGTAAAAGATTATTCCGAATCAGACGGAAAAACACGAAATACCAGCATGAACGCAAATTGATAAAAAAAGCTATTTTAAAAAGAGAGAGATTAATTAAAAAAAGGGAAGGAGTTACATATGAATCAGGATATTTCTAAGGTAATTACTATAATATAATTTCTTTTTGTAAAATGTGTGCATGTAAATATTTATAATTTAGGCATTTTATATTAATAATTTCATAATTTCAGTTCTTGTTTATCATATATTTTTCATACAAATATATTATTTAAATATTATGTGAAGGAAAAGATTTTAAAATTTCGGTTATAACAGAAATTTTTTTTTAACGTTTTCTTCGAGTTTTTTTGATATTTATGTGCAATTATTACTGTGTAAAAATGTATCATTTATAGAAAATATGGTTTAAAATAACATGAAAATGCAATTATTTTTAAGAAAAATATATAGCTAATGTTTTAAAATGGTATTTTAAGCTTATTTAAGCTTATAATAATTATTTTTTCAGAAGTATAAACTTTAAAATGGTTTTTCTCAGCTTGTGTTTTTTCGCTACATTAGTGCATTCAAAATGCTACTCCTTCCAAAATTATTGACAAATCTTTTTATTTTTTTCTCTGTGTGTTATATATCATGCATGTAACAAAATTAGGGATCCATTTTGCTATAAACTGAATACTTTTTTTTTAAAAAAAATTAAAATGTAGAAGATATTGGGGTTTTTGTTGAATTTTAGCATATCTAAGAACATTTTATTTTTTTCTCTAAAACTAATTAAGTTATTGCAAAATCGATCCCTAAAGTTGTTTAAAAGATCCTTAAGAATGTTACAAAAATATTTCATGTCAAAATTTTAATAAATACAAAAGGAGTAGGATTTTAAAATTTTCCAAATTTTTTTTAAAAAAATTAAAATTTTTAAAATTGTGGGAATAATATGTACAAAATTACACCTCATATTGTTTTATTGAATAGAAACACTATATGAAATGATAAAATATAATTTTTAAATGCATAAATAAAAAAGTTTTCTCAAAGGGTACCGGGTCCCCTTAAACTCCTAAGAAGATTATGGCGCTCTTTGACACCATCTAAATTTATTTAAAATTAAATAACTATGAAATTATACATATCTAACTGCTCCATTTTCGATTAAAAGGAAACAAAAGATTTTGAATTAAAGATTGTGATAAAACCCCGGATTGGGGAAACCATCTCTTCATCTACTCGGCCTAGATTTCTAGGAGTTGATGATTGATGACCCAAGCTAGGCATAATAAAACCAATTTATTATTATCAATTATATTACCAAAAACAGTCTTACTCAAGGAAGGCAATCAGGAGGGATATATCGTAACTCTAAATCGTATGTGAATAAGCGCCCTGAATCCTAACCTCTTAACTTAAAGTTATGAGGCATAAGTCCATGGGTGCCCCACTTCTACATTACCAAAGAGGCCTGTTTCTGTAGGAAATAATGAAGAGAACCAGACATATCATTCATCTTAATATATGTTTATTAAGATCTTAACTTATTCACTATACACAATGATAATAATTATTATAGAAAGGGGATCTGGAGTGAGAAGACACAATTCGTATTACCAAATAATCGCGTAATTGACCACTATATCTTACTTTACAGCTTACGGCTTATCTTCTTAATACACATAGTTCCTTATATCTTAATTAAAGAGTCTTACCGCTATATCTTGGGTAAACAGCAATCCGCTTGATCCTAACTGGCGTGGCTTTAGTCCTTGTGGAATGGTATCCCCCTTTAATTTGATAACACACTCCTGAACTTGGGATTTCCTCTCCCTTTAACTTAAGTGTTTGTAGACACAGACCTCGTATATTCACTTTACATAGCCACCCCAGCAAACGCTAAACTTCTACTATTTATAAGATTTCTAATTTGCATTCACATGTTTTTCTTCTGGATTTGGATGGAAAGAATTGCCATTCTGGACTCAAAGAACCCCAATAGGACATTAGTAGAAATCGCGATGAAAGCCCGTCACAAAGTTGTTATCCTATGAATCTCAATTTTCCTTACTTTATTTGAATAGTTAAAGACCGTTCTATAATTACGCTTCTAAGTTTAGATTCTTACCATAAGCTCACGGCATTCAGCATCTCAACTTCATTTCCTCCTCCTGCTTCTTCTTTTTCACTAAACCTGCGCTATATATCTACTAACTCATCTGCATATTAGGGTGTCTCCTTCAGAAGACTGGCTGTGAAATAACTCAATGTTGGCCCCAAAGATTCCCCAAGAGGATTAGTAGGAAAAACTCAGTAAAGCCCCGTCACAAGATAATGGAATTAAAGTTAAATGAGTATGTATAAAGAGACAGACAATATAACTCATCAAAGTATCCTTTTCATTATATCTTCAGTGGAAAAGATTAAAATTTACTGTAAGAAAAATGATAATAAAAGGAGCCTTTTCGAGCTGATTTTAGTATACCTCACCAAAGAGCAAGCAAAGCAACTAATGACAAACTTATTAAAACAAAATTACGAAATCAATCATTAGGAATGTGACACTTAATTGTTTAATGGATTATATATTTCATGTATAATATATGAAAAAGTAAAGCATCATGAAATGGATACATATAGAATTACAAAAAAATACATGTTTACCATATTTAAGCTCTAAATCTGAGACCAGATGGGTGGCGTAGTTGGTTTATCGCTGGCCATGTTCACCAAAGTTTGCGGGTTCTATCCCGGTCCTAGTCGGTATATTTTCACGATGCTGAAAATTGACAGCGTCCATGTCGTATGATTATACGACATGTAAAAGATCTCTTGAGTGCCTGTTTGGCTTGAGTGCTCTCGGCAAAATTAAATTCCGAGAACATGTTCGCATCGTCAGAGCTCAGGTGCTTCTCTTTGGAGAGGAAACTGGGCGTCAAAATTACTTGTGGCAATTGGTATCGCGTATATGGTGCCCCACTAAAAAGTGATACCAGCTCCAGGGGAATGTACTAGGTCTGCAATGGTAAGAGTACAAATCCACAGCTCCATTAGGAAAAATCTTAACAAGGGGAGGGCTCGACGAAGGAAATTCATTTAGGGACGAGTCTTTGTGCAACATTAGTACTGCTATAGGGTATTCAAACCCCAATGTAATTCCGCTGAATGGCCTGTCAATTCCGAGAAAATAGCCTTCGAAATTCCCACTTAGCTTACATGCAAGTTATTTTCTCTCTGATGCAATGTCGCCGAGGCATGATCGTCAGCTTATTGAAGTACTATCCAATAGGTCCGGGTTCGATTCACGCGAGTGGCCAACTTCCTGTTTTTATTTTTTCTCCAATTTATTTTATTATTTATTTTCAGAATTAAAGAATTTCATTTTTTTAAAAAGACTCATTTATATTTAAATGATAGCAACTATTATACTTTTTTTAAAACACAAAAGAAACTAAAATATATGGTATAACTACAATTACTTCGGTCGTATTTTAATTAATTGTATTTTTAAAATCATTCCTTATACCTAAATGGCCATAAAATTTTACTTCCGATTTTAACAAACCGATTCTGATCAAGAGAAAGGCAGCTGTTTTTAAAAAGCAGGTGTTACTCTTTTAAGAACAAATAATTCTTTTAAAAACAAAAAATACTCCAATAAAATAAGAAATGAGTAGGATAATGAATTTTGGTCACTACACTAATGCTTAAAATTTTTTGCCAGTTTTACCCATGTTTTTTACAATATAATCTTGATACTTTAAAAACATTGTTCTTGCTGTAATTCTTCTTTTATTAACTGCACTATATGCCAAAAAATTAATTGTTTTGAATGTTTTTATGATAATTATCATTCAGGTTCTTGTATGCAATAATAAAAAAAAATTATGTAAGACAAAGTTAACTTTTTACTTATATCTATTTAACTTTAGTTACTATAATTTAATTTATTTTTACTTTTTGTTTTGTTTATTTAACTTTATTTATTATTAGTTAATTTATTTTTACTTTTTTATTTATAAGTATTATTATCATAACTATTAGTTGTTTTGAATTTAAAAAAATTAAAATAGTTACTATAATTATATAGAATATCATTTAAAAATCAATGAGTTTTTTTAAAAAAATAAAATTATTTAATTCTGAAAATAAACAATAAAATAAGTTGGAGGAACAAAACACCAGAAAGTTGGCCGTTAGCGTGAATTGAACCCTGACCCATTACATGGTACTCCGATACGCTGACGATCATGCCTCGGGGACGTTGTATCAGAGAGAAAATAACTTGCAAAAAAAGCTAAGTATTAATTTCGAAGGCTATTTTCTCGGAATTGACTGGCCATTCGGTGGAATTACATTGGGGTTTGAATACCCTATAGAAGTACTACGGTTACACAATGTCTCGTCCCCAAATGAATTTGCTCTTAGTCATGCTCTCCCCTCGTAAGACCTACACTGCTGGACAATTGCTAAGGACGGATAACACTATCATCCATAGCAACCACAAAATAAAAGGAAGCAAAATGTGGAAAATTAGAATAAGTGTAGGATATTAGTAAGAAGAAGTATGAGTATGCAAATTTTTTTCCACGTCTGTTCATCACGTGATAGCGTTCATAAGAGCTTTAAAGGTTTTGACGCGTGTGGACAGTTGTTGTTTCAAGTCAAAGTTTTACAGGAAAGATTTAATAGACGAACTTAAAATTTTTGGCATGTCTTCCCGACATCACATAGATGATTTTATGCGTGGCCGAATTATTTGAAAGATCGAAGAAGGGCGAAAAATAACAGATGTTGCCAGGGAGTTCGACATCGCTCACAGCGTTGTTTCACGGCTGTGGAAGTCATTTAAAACTACTGGAATGTGTAGTAGACGGCACGGGGGAGGTCGTGTTAGAAAAACGACGCCTACAGAAGACAGATATATTGTCCTATCAGCAAAAAGGAACAGGCGCACCACAGCTCAGCAGGTGGCAAATCAGTTACTTCCTGCCTCAGGAAAGCAGATCTCCCGAAAAACTGTTGCCAGACGTTTGAGGGGAGGAGGACTATACGCAAGCAGACCTGTTGCGTGTGTCCCATTGATCAGACAGCACCGTACTGCCCGTTTGCAATGGGGTCGTGAGCATCACAATTGGACTGAACAGGACTGGGCATGCGTACTATTCTCAGATGAGAGTAGGTTCAATCTGTCATCGGATTGTAGACGCCAACTGATCTGGCACGAGAGTGGTACTGCTTATCGTCCAGAAAATATCCAGGAAAGGACCGATATCCGACATGCAGTATCATGGTGTGGGCCGGCATCATGATCGATGGCCGCACGTGCCTACATGTTGTTGCGAATGGGACTATGACAGGCCAACGATACATTGATGAAGTTCTACTTCCTCATGTTTGTCTTTTCCGTGATGCTGTCGGTGATAAATTTGTTTTTATGGACGACAACGCAACATGTCATCGAACACTCGCTGTTCAGGATTGTTTAGACAGCGAGGGTATTCAACGTCTCGTATGGCCAGCGCGTTCTCCAGATCTAAACCCCATTGAAAATGTGTGGGATGCTTTGGGGAGGCAAGTTGCTGGTCGAAACTATCCTCCGACAAACAAGAACACCCTCATCCGTGCACTCACAGAGGAATGGGATAAATTGTCTCAACAGCTGCTGGATAATGTTGTGCAAAGTATGGTACGACGTGTGGAATGTTGCATCACACTCCACGGTGGACATATCCCGTACTGATACATTTCTTTAAGGTGCCTGCTGACTTTTAGATGCATTGTTCCATTTCTCCGTACGCAGATCAAATGAACATTTTTCTTTCTTTCAGATGTTTCACAGCTTTTGTACTTTCCAGAACAATAAATATTCTTTATTCTAATGTCTGTGAACAGTGTGGCAACTATATTTTATCCTACTAGGCCTCATGTCTCGCTTAATGTTATGCTACATAGCAATTTGTGATCCGTCCTTAGCAATTGTCCAGCAGTGTATAATTTTTTACCTTAATACCTTAATTTTTCATAGGATGAAAGAGACGTTTGGATTTCTAGATTTCTATTTCAGCCAAGAAATCAAGTTGGGATATTGCTGAGTGCTTTAATCAAAAGTTTTCATGTTTATTTATGTATAACTTTTGAGAATGCACATTGTTGATCAAAACGCTTTAAATGCCTTAATTTAAACACCTAAAAAGATCATTTGGAATTTGCTAGAGCAAACTAAAAAACAATGTTAGAAAAAGGAGCAGGTACAGTGAAAGATATATTTAATTAAAGATATAACAGAAAGGTTAAAAACTTGTGCATTGAATTTGAAATTGTTAAATAAATTACAACCTTTTTAAACGATACAGAGTTTAAACAGGAAGTTTCTATCAAAAAACGCTATTTCTAATGTTTGTTTTGAAATGCAGTATTTACAAGAAAGAAAGTGAACTCTAACTTGCCCTGCCGACGAAATATTTCTCTCATCCATAAATCATCTTTAACTTTAAGAACAAAATACGGCAAGAAAACTCACTACTTTTCATCGCATTTTGATTTTATACGTTTTTCTCGATTTTTAGCTTATATATAAAAATATACATTTTAAGAAAAAATGAATTAGGTTTTGGAACAATAAAATTATAAAGCAAAGAAGAAAATTCAATAAAAATTTAACTTTTATTTTAAATTACTGTGACAAGAGAGCTTCAATATCATTACCTTTCTTTTTCTTACCTTCTTATTGAGCGCTACAGGAGGCTTCTGTGTTTTATGAAACACTTTGAGCTACTTCTGTTTTCTTTTTTTTAAAAAAAAAAGGAAGAAAAAAGGAATAGAAAATTATTTATTTTCGAGGAGTTAAAAGCTTTTTCAACCTTTAAAAGCTCTTCAGTTGCTAACAGTAAAAATGATTCTTAGGTACTAAAATATTTTTACTGAAGTTTAAATTATTTTCATTTTTATTTAAAATATAGCATTTGTATTTTTGAGATACGTGAAATTTTTTTGGAGAAATAGTTTTTCAGCAAGGACTCCTCATTAAGTTTACTTTTGCTTCTTTCAAAAGATTTTATCGTGAAATGAGCAAAATTAGCTCTTACGGAGAAAAAGTTCATTTATCTGTGAAAGAATTATTAAATCGTAATCGTATTTCTAAATTCAAAATGTTTTTTTTTCTTTTTTTTACTGAGTCGTTTAATATTATTTATCCTGAATTTCACAAAATATTCCATTCTAAATTTTAGGTTTAACACATCGTAATCTAAAAAGTTAAACTTAAAATTTACTAAAAATATATATTTATTCTTCCTATTTAATTTCTTAAAAATATATTTCATTGTTGTTTGTAATAGATCCCCAAAATTCAAAAAATTATTTTATTCTGCACATCGTAAATTTTTTAAAAATTTAACATCTTCAGGATTTTTAGAGACTGTTTCTTGCTATTGCAATCTATTTGTTTATCTTTTTACAATTCTAGTAAGAGATCACGCAATTGAATAGCGAATTAAAACTTTTAGTTTAATTTCAAGCAGTTTGTTCGATTACATTAATTTAAATTATTTCACGTTTGAATAAATTTAATTCCATATAAACATCGCTTTTGAAAATGTTATTGTCTGGCGCAATCAGGTTTTTTAACTTATTTAACAGTTAAATATAAATATAAATTTTTTATAAATGCGTGAATTTGTTACTATAATAATGTTTTAAAACCTCTGCGAGTCTTCGAATTCATTGACAAAATAAAGAGTTTGGCTTACACATAGTCTTCAAAAGCTGTGTTGCCGGTTATAGTTTTTATGTATCCTATTTTTAAATGTACAGTGATGAATATAAAGGAACATCCTTAAAACTCTCCAAAATACTTATACCTGTACAAATTTAAATCCCACGAAGTGGATTAAAGATTATATTAATTAATTAATCAACGCATTTGGTTAACTTTTAAAACAAAATTTTCTCATTACTTATACCATTTTCTTCACATGTCATATCTTTCTTTTTATAAAAAAAGATCTACATCTCAATTTTTTTAATATTCTGCTTGTAAGCTTCAAGCAATCTGGGCTTACAAAATGAAAAAAATTCCATAATGTTTAATGAGTTTATAAAGCTATAAAAAAGACATCTACTTAAAATGCTTTTCAAAGAGTTTTGAACCAAACGATTTTTTTTAAATATAAAACATAAAAAAGAATTATGAAAAATTACGTTATTGAGTAAAAACCAGGAACTATTAAATACAGTTTCTTATGATTGAATATCAGCATATAAAACTTATATTTTACCTTTACTCCCACACACAAAAAAAATATCTGAGTGACCTAAATATCATATATGTACGAGTAGTATAAACATGTTACTTGATATCAAAGGATGAGAACAAAAAGAGTCATAAAAAAGAAACAATATTTTCGTTATGACTAACAAAATTTAGAATTTTATTTAAAGGGGGAATCTATTCGAATAAATATCTACCCTACATTAAATTATTTGATATCTCTAATAAAATCCTTCTTACCTACAATACCTGAGCAGTATATCTGTATATACTCGTATTCGGAGATAGTGACCACACATTTTTCGATCAAAATCTGTATTAGATATTAAGCATTTTCGAATGAATGTATGCGTATGGAAAAGCATTTTCCTTAAGTATCTCAAATTTACTCTCTAAAACGGTACTTCTTAAACTGTGAGGTGCACCCCTAAAGGGGAGTGATAACCCTACAGGGGGGCGAGCATATTGAAAAGTCGAAAACAAAAGATTGCTTTAAAAAATTATTAATATACTAAAAGGAAACAAATAAAAAATGAAATACACATTTACTCTTATTAGTATATCAGTACTGCGTAATTAATTTTATAATTATTTTTAAAATACTACGTTTAGAACAAGTTTAATAATTTTCAGTGTCCCCATAGGCTTATCACAAAGAAAATTAGAAACAAAAATTAACACTTATCTTGATAATTTGTACGGTTTATAATTAAATGCCAAATAAAAATTACGTGATTCGCTAACCAATGCCACCGTTTAACACGTTGACGAGAGTATCTGGCGTTTTGAGGAAGGGGGTTAAAGGAATAAAGAAACAAAAAAAATAATCTGAAATAAGTAAATTCTTCGCAAAGGCAATTAAGGTCCTTCCATTGCATTCCAAAGCCTTCGGAATAAATTTATGGATAGCAGTGCACAGAAAATATCGTACTTCGGATAGAAGTGCATGTACGCCCGTGGCCATTGACGCACTGGCTGAGCGAGACGTTTATATACGTCGATGGCATTAAAGAGGTAAAAGTAGTACTGTAGGTTTAGATTCAAAATATAGTATTTTTGAATTCAATGCATCGATATTGTATGGGAGGGGGCGCGATGAAAATAATGATTGAATATTGAAAGTTTGAGAAGCATTGATCTAAGAAGTAAGTCAGAGTTAGTAGCTCTACAAATGAGTATTTGGTAATCTACTATTTTATGAATGCATGCTTCAAAAATATTTTGTCCTTATACAATTTACACTGGAACATTAAAACGCTGAATTAATTTTTAGACATAGTAATGTTCATTTAAAAAAAGATCTAATATGATATTCATTGATAAGATCATTCACTGGACATATTCGCGAATTTTGATGTGAGTCATCTTTTAATGTCAGCATAGTTGTGTGATACTGATAAAACATATGAAGTTAAGCATGGAAGCCAAATAAGAAAGTGTATATATTCAAAAGATTTTTTTTCAGTCATTTTAGTTTTTTTTTGTGAGAGGAAACGGGTATGAAAGAAAAATTCTATGCTAATTTTATCATTGATTTCATTTTTTTCAATTCTTAAAATTATATAAAATGTAAGTGAAAGAACTCAAATATTTAGCGATCTCATTTACTTTTCTACCTGCTTATTTAATTCCTAATATTAGTTCACACTCTTCCTATATATATGTATATATATATATATATACATATATATGTATGTATATATATATATATTTATATATGTATATGTATATATAATTATATTTCTTGTTTAAACTTTCCATCTTTAGTAAAATACTTCTTATTCATCCAGTAAAATATATTTTTTAAACTTGTAGTGGATGACACTTGATGCTAATATAGTTTTTTTCAAATGCTAATTCATTAATTAAATTTAATTAATTAATTTTAATTTTAAATGGGAGATAAAAATTAAATTTGTTCCAAATGGAGGCAAATAATGATAGCAGATGGCGACTATATACATTGATTATCCAACTACCAGGTATGAAAAATTGCAAGGAAGTTCGTCTTCTATTTTCCCACTTAGTATTTTGTATCTGTCATATGTATATATATATTTATATTAATTGTAACTATTTAATAAGAAGTAACCAAAATAAAATATTTTTTGGTTGACCTAAGTAGGAATTTACTTAATTTTTTTATATATTACTTGTTTTTCTAATAAACCCATAGATATTTCACCTAACACTTTCATTTGCTACAAGACAATGAAAATTAGGATTTGCTGTACGACTAATATTAATGCGTAAGACAATTTTCTTTTTTCAAATTATTTCAAAGAGCTTATGTCCATTTATTCCAGGGCTTAATGACTTGTTATGAACAATTTCCAATAACATTTTAAATACTTAATATACAAGAAAAGTTATCTAAGTAGAAAACAATATTTCCAAAGTAGCTTCACGTTGTAATACATTAAAGAAATTCAGATATGCTTTAATATAAATAAAACTCCTTCAGGTATAAAAAGCAATTCAACACGTTTTTAAAAATTATGAATTACTTTGAGATTCCAAAAATAAATTATGATAAAGAAAAAAATTATGAATAAGATTGTTATATATATATATATATATATATATATATATATATATATATATATATATATATATATATATATATATATATATATATATATCAACAATATATTTCTTCTCTGAGTTAAACTAAGAAGGTTTAATTTCCAAGTATTCATCCAAGAAAAAAAAATCCTCTAACACTCACAAAATAGATATCGGAAAAAGAATAGAAAAAACATCATTACAAAACAATTTGGTAAACAATCGTACTTACTTATCATATTTAAACAACATATTTCCAAACTACTAATGGCTTCTTATTTGTTAAAGAACTATGAAAAAATAATTCGCAAAACAAACGTTCATCTAGAGGTGAAAACTCGATACAATACATAACGATTATATATAAATATGCCGGAAATGCATGCTGATAAAAAATTTATCTTAAGAAAAGTGCGTGTGTGTGTGTGTGTTCCATACTTTACCTAGTCATTCTATAAAATAACTAATAATAGACCGTTAAAGAGTGAAAAAAATTTCTAAGTTACTTTATAAGTTAAAGTCTACGTTCGGAACCGTGACTTTGCAAAAGCGTATAAATGGATAATATTTATAATACTTAGTGTCACTTAGATTAGAAAATGTATATAAAATTGTTTTAAGAATATTATTAAAATAAAAAATTATTTACGTTCAACATTTTGACAAAAAATAAACATAGAATGACCCATTTTCAAAATATTCTCCTTTTGTGAAAAATGCTTCTATTATAATAATATTTTGCCTGTATATTGCTCTGATCTCTGTACAGAGGCTCAACTAGAATTTTTGAAATATATAACTTAGAAGTGGGTTTACGACAACACAGGGGAGAAATTTTAAGAAAGAGACAACGATAATTATTTCAATTGGTTGTAACTCTGAAAATAATGTGAATTTTAAAAAAATAGTTCAGACTCTCTGGAAAATATTATTATTTTAAAAGCATTTTTTATAAAAGGAGAACATTTTGAAAAAAGGTTATTCTAAGTTAACTTTTTCCAAAATATTGCACTTAAATAAATTTTTTTTGTCAAAAGGTCCTCAAAACAATTTTATGCATGTATTCTAATCTAAGTGATACCAAATATCATGAAAATTATCCATTTATGCGTTTTTTTTTAAATCACGGTTCCGAACGTAGTCGGATACCTTAACTGATCATAAATAGATGAAACCTCTAGAAAAATACATTTTATCCCTATCGCGGTTAATTAATTGATAAATAATAAAGGAAAGCGCAGATGATATAATTTACAATTCCTCATATTGTTAACAGAATTATGTTTTGCATTTGTTATTGGCTCAATTGACATTTCTACTCCTTGAACTTCAAGAATATCTTAAAGCTGGAGTTACCAATACTGACGTGGTACTTTTTTCTGTTCTGTTTCAAAACGTTTTACTTCTTCGATCATAGTTAATAATTTTTAAAGAGTGAGTGCAGCACTCTATTCCTTTGTTCACGTTAATTTAATAAAGATTCAAATCCGTCTTGCATTAAACCTTCCTCATTTACAGGTTGGTCTCCATTTCTGCAAAGGTCATTGCTTGAAAAGAAGATTCGAATATATTTGTGTTAATAATCCTAAATGTAAAACTCTAACATACCGTCTAAATTAACGATATTCAACCTGCGGCCCACCTAGCCTTTTTAAGTGGTCTGGTGATGGCCCATTACTCTGAGAAATTCCCTTATTTAAGAACATTGTATTAAAAATTTGGTGTCGTACGGGAACGAATTTATATTCTTTTTCTATTTGGAACGGTTAATGTTAGTGATAACAGACAGCAACAAGACTGACAGCAGGGGAGTAGTGATAGTGTTATGAGTGGAGCTATTTTTTAACAATCTTTCATATCTTGTAAGCGAAAAATATTTGGAAAAAATATATCTTTTCAAGACGATTGGGAGGTTGACTATGTTGTAGTGAAAAATAAAAAATAATCAGCAATTGTTTGATTTCTCGCGATAGTGCCATATTTAATAAATACCAATAAACAGAAATCATTCAATGACACTTTGTGACGGGGCTTTAATCGCGATTTCTATTAACTGTCCTTTTGGGGTTATTTGGGGCCAAAATGGCAATTCTTTCGCAACCAACTCAAGAAGAAGAACGTGTATATGTAAATTAGGAATCATATATATATTGTAGGTTTAGCATTCGCGAGGCCACTAAGTGGAGTCGTTAAGTGAAGTCACTAGTTGTGGTTGCTAAGTAGAAAGGTAGTCGCAAGGTGATATGAGATAGAGTCTAGAAGAGGAATCGTAATTCTGGAAATCAGCCTAACAGTGCCGGCGAAGATTAAACAAAAGTGGGTCTGAGTCCGAGGGAGTATAACCCAATTAAAGCCAGAATAGGAGTGATAAGAACCGTAGCTGTTTATCTAGGATATAACGGTAAGATTGATAAGTTAAACTTTAAATATAAAGCCTTTTCTAGTGAGATAGTATTTAATCTATAAAGTTAGATGCAGAGGTTAGTTGCGCTATCGATTGGTAATACGTGTTGCGTCTTCTTGTTCTTGATCATACTCCTTAGATTATTCTTATTGTTGTATTTTGTTTAAACCAGTGCTTCTCAAACTTTCAATACTGGCCCCCCCCCTTTTCAATCACAGTTTTTATAGCGCCTCCTTATACATTAATAATGTACTAAGTGCAATAATAATGCACTTTGACACTAAAGCTACAATACGAGATCTTAATTATAAACCATACAAATTAATAACATAAGTATTAAATTTTGAATACTACCTTTATGCAAAAAAATAAAGTAAGTAATACGATAATTATTATGTTATTTTTCCTTTCCCTAATTTTTAAATTGAACATATTGCAAAATGTGGTGACTGCTTAGAAGACGAAATATGGATATCTGCTAAGTATAGAAAAATAACTCAGAGGGTCCATTTCTAATCATAAGCATTCCTTGTAAAAACTTTGCTTCGCAAGACAAGCCCATGGAAGTCGCTAATACTTATTAAACTTGTTGTTAATTTGGTATTAATTAATTAGTTACAAAATGCTCTGTGCAGCACTGATACATTAAAAGTATACCGGCTGAAGTACCCGCTCTTTGCAGGAGTTCATTTATAAGAAAATAAAACATTCTTGATATAATAGCTGTATTGTAAGGAGAGTAAAGCCAAGTGCGCGGCAATGTTTACAAAAATGTAAAATGTTTTTTTTAAATGATTGCTCAAATTATAATTAGTTTTAAGCGAATTTTAATTTTAAGCCTCGCAGAATTAGTATTTATAATTGATGTTAAATAATGAACAATAATATAAAATTCCGATGAGGAATAATTGTATTATTTTTAATATTTAAAGCAAAAAGACTTCAACATGTTTTAACCTGGGAGCAGGCACGCACTCGATACGGTCGAGCGGGGTTATTGAGTCACTCCAATCCTTTTTTTTATAATAATTTTATTGTACACGATACAAACGTTATTCCAGTGAATAATTTAATTAAGAGAAAATTTACTTACCTACTTTCCAGGACTTTTCAATTTTTCTTTGGTAACAAATAAACAGTTTTGCCAGAATTAACAATTTCATGATCTGTGTGTCCCGCGCGATCACTTCCGCGTAAAAAGTGTATTCATTATGATAATATGTATGTTACTGCAAAAAACAATTGTTATGCTTTATATGTTTGAAAATACTCATCTTGGTCTAAGTCTTGGCCAGGTAATCTATCAAAGTGTGTGTGTGTGTGTGTGCTCTCCGTGATTTTCCAAATATCATAAAACTGTTTTGCATGGAAAAAAGCGCAACAGAGAAATACATTACTTACAACTTCCTTAAATGAGAAATAAACACATAAGAGAGGGGGTCATAACTAACTGTACCAATAACTTAGAAGGTCAAACAAATAACAGCTATAATGTGCAGTACTTCAAAAATAATGACATTGATGAATTTTTTATGTTCCTAAATTTTTTCGATTCTGGATCTGGGACCTGTTTTTTCTCTGAAAGAGTAGAATGTTAGTTTGAAAAAAGAAAACGCAATAAAAACTCTCTGATCATGGGATTACAGCAAATTGAATAAAATATTTTTTATTTGGTTATAGGATCAAAGATAGCTAATTAAGTATTGAAATTTTTTTTTGATTATTTAATATCGCCTATAACTTATATCAGAGTAAAAGTGCATTTTTTTATTATGTCTGAAAGTATTTTGTTTTAATTCATTCCAGTAAATTAATTATTTTTTAAATTTTTTATTTTCGATATGCTCGCGCCCCCTCGTAAGGTTATCGCCCCCCAGTTTGAGAAACACTGGTTTAAACTAAGATCTTAATAAATATATTTTAGTATGAATGACTTTAGTATAGATCTTAATTCCTACCTACAGACACAGGTCGCGTAGATAGTGCAGAATGGTAGTCCCCATCGGTGGGAGCCTTGTGATGTTCCTCCCCTTGGGAGAACATCTCTCGAATTATCAGCGTGAGCTAGAGGTGTAGGATTAACGAAAGAACTAGAATCAAACATTATCTTAATATGACTTGATTAAGATATTCAACTTAAACCTTTTACAAATTAAATTATAATAATTAATGTGAGAGAATCTACGATGTCAAAATACGCAACACACAATATATATATTTAGATAATAAGACTTAATCTAATTCAGATCACTATCAATAACTGAGCCGCCTAATCACTGATTCTAATATTAAGGTATCCGACTACGCTAAAACCATGATTTTTTCAAAAATCGGCAAAATTTTTATGATTTTATTTTATAGACCATTTTATTAACTTAATAACAATACCAAGTACTTTATTTTCCCTCCACTAGAACAAAAACTACAAGCGTTTTAGTAAAAGCAAATGCCATAACTTTACACAAGATGTCAAACTTTGAAATGCGTTTTACGCGAAACGTGTTTTTTTTTTCGAAAAACTCAAACGGGGACCGCGATTGCTCAAAAAGTTTTGAAAATAATTAGCTGAAATTTTTTGCTTATGTTCTGCATAACAGTAGAAGTGTTTTGATCTTCAATTTATCAATAACTGTTTTTATTTGAAAATTTGCAGCTCTTTATGTGAATATAGTCAATGTTTTTTTAAGCAATTTCGTATAATGACTTAGATAAAGTGCTCTAGTTTTTGTAAAAATTAAAATATTTCTTATCGTGAAGATCACTTCAAACAGGAATAACAAAGTAACACATCAAAACTGAAAAATTGAGAATTTGTTCATAAAATCTTTGTAGAGAGTTTGCCCCGTTTATGTAATTTTTCGTACATTTTTTTACTAGTTTTTCCCATTTTAATAATAATAATTTTTTTTTTTTTCTTTTACCAATTTTAGGATTTTTTTAAAATATACTATATAAATATAAAAATCACAAAAAGATCTCCATGTTTCCTTTTTTTTTTCAAAAAAGTTGCCGCAAGAATACCTTAAATAGTCAATCCTACCTTATTACAGCTTGGAGAATCATTCTGTATTGACTTGTATGCACTGGTGTGCAACTTGAATTAAATATATTCGATCACTTATAACTTCTAATCACAGTCACGTAAAAGCTCATTCAGACTTGAACCACGATTCCTCTATTGGACATCAACTACCACAAACTAACATCTCAATTGCCATACATTACTCTACATTGCCATCTCGCTTACTCTAAGTTCCGATATTTAAAAGCTTGTTCATTTGCATCTTTCATTCACACTTCACTTCTTGGATTTAATTGGAAAAGAGTTGCCATTAATTCTGGCCCAAAGAGCCCAAAAGACATGTTAAAGAAAAGACGCGTGAGCCCGTCACAACCTCACAGCTTTTCCTTGAAGATTTTGTGGCGGTGTGATAAAAATAATCCGTTACTTCTCAAAGCCGTCTTTCACAAATGACGCAATTCTCAAGCTGTCACGCACGAATAACGCAATTCTCAAGCCGTCACGCTCCGATGACGCAACCCACCAAGCGACGCAACTGTTCACATGCTCGCCATGAATATGGTATCGTTCGTTCACCTATTCACCGAAACACTGGCAGGGGAGTATGTGGCGGTGTGATATCTATATGAACTAGTACCAACATCACGCGAAGACGATCGTTTTCGCGTGATGTTGGTACTAGTTCATATAGATATCACACCGCCACAATTTCTTCCAAGAGATTATAAACAGGATTTCTTGAACAATCTTTGCAACATGAACAAAGTGTTTTGTCATTCGTAATATCACAGCGGTAACAATGACATTCTATGAAGTTTGTTATATTATTGGCAAGCGCATGAAACCGTTTACTGAGAGATGCAGAAATTGCAAAGGAGTGTTTCTTAAATGCTTCTAATTCAGTGTTGGTGACAAAAATAAAAAATATAAAGAATAATTATTTAAAAAAAGCAACACTGGAGTTATAATATTTTGATTGATTTTCCACATTTTTAGATTTCCAATGTTATCTTGGTCTTAAAGCATTCCCCCCCCCCTCATTTATCCTCATTTTGCGGCCCACGGGAAGTAACTAACATATGTATGCAGCTCGCATTAAATAGCTGACATGTATGCGGCCCAACAGTTAAAAACGTTGAGTACCCCTGGTCTAAATTCTACATTTAAAAGCAACACAATGACACACACATCATAGCAAAACAGCTATTAGCGGTTCAAAATTGACTAAAAGCAGTTAGAATCGGTTCAAAAAATTTTCGAGTGCCGTATTTCGTTCTTTAACGATCAAGTAATCGTCATTCTATAGAATACCTAGTTAAATAGCAGATTTTACTAATTTTATATACTTTAACTGACTTGTGTCTAGTTGTTTCATGAAATAATTAGTTATTCTAAGAAATAATGGATTTAATACTTTAACGGTAACATATACATTCCGCTGACATTCCGAAAGGACCAGTATTGATTTTTGCTATACATATTTTAATATTTTTTTTTTAAATTTTTAGTTTCTTTCTTTGATATTTTTTTTCTATCAAAGACTTTTCTTCTGCGCTCGAAGTAATATATTTGGCGATTATTTTGGTGTACTGATTTATGATCTCTGAAAGACCATTAATACATGCATTTCATTAGAACTTTTTCCTTTCATTTTTTTGCTCATTAAATCAATATCTACTTAGTCGCGAGTCAAAAAAAATTTAAAATCAGCTAACCAGAAAGAAAAATTCTCAAGGGAATTTATTTTCAAAGCTTCATTAAGAACATTTACTTTAAAAAAATAGATGAAGTAGATTTGAGATAAGAAATTTCAAGTAAACTTAATCACGTTCTCAAGCAATGACATTAATCTATTTTAAGCTCCTATGTTTGATCTTAATATTTCCGTATCGGTGCAGGAATTTAATCCTCAAATAAATTCATTAGAATTTTTTCACGCCTTTAAATTAAAAAAAAATCAAACACTTAAAGATTTTTAATCAATCATGAAAATAAATAGGAATTTTGACATAAGAAATTTTTTTGTGAAAAATAGAATGTATAGCCGTATTGCTTAAATTATTTCACAAACCATCGCCACTGAAAAAAATAATCAAGTTATGAAGGACTTTTCATGCAAGATATTAGGTTATAACATATGAAATCTCCGATTTCCACCAGGGCGTTTTTGAGATTTTTTTCTCGTAAGTATTTTTGGGTATATTCATATATTATACATCATTTTAAAGCTAAAACCTTGCTTTATCTCATTTAATATATTTTAATTAAAAATGTATTTTTTCTATAATTTTATATGCTTAAACATAGGATGACTGGGTATGGAAAATTTTAAGCCTATTTGAAACGCTTCAATTTGTTGCCTACTGACCATTGCTCTTGCTCCAGTGACACAGCCCAGGATGTCAAGTATGTGATAATTGTTTGTACTATTGAATTCTCTTCCGAAAGACGCACTCATGAATTACCTACAAAAGAACAATATAGTGTGGCATCTTCCATTCCCATTGCCTTTGTTCAGAACAAATCATCTTTTACATCATTTCGTGCATACATTAATAGCATTTTCCCCCGTATTATCTAGATTGTAAATGTTGTGAGTTAGCTAACATTTACTGTACGTGCATGTATATATATATACAGTCGACTCTCGATAATTCGAACTTTCGATAATACGAACATCTCGCTAATTCGAAGTATATGCTCAGCCCCTAGAAAAACTCTTGATATTTCGAACTAAAACCATACGTTTTGGTACTCTCAATATTTCGTAGTAAAATTTGTAGTTGGCCAGACTACAACACGCGATAATTCGAAGTTATCCTATAAAACTCTCGATAATTCGAACCTTCAATATTATGAAGTTAGATTCACTTCCTGTACCTAATTATTTCACGAGCGGTTTTTTTACTGAACTTATTTTCAGTCCAAATTGTGCATGTTGATAGAATAATTACTTTATTTATTATATTTCCGGTATTTGCTAAGCATAATTTTGATTTATTCCTAAGCCATCTGTTTTATCTTTTTCCTTTGATACCCAAGCTTTAGGTGGATAAACGAAAAACTGCTTTCTTTTTTATTCACTGAGCAGTAATGAGTGATGCTTCCTTTTACTAGTATAGCAAAATAATTTTAATTTGCGTTGAGTATTTATTACTAATAATGAGTCACATTTAAACAGATGTTTTTTTAAATAAAGCACTCAAACTACATCCAAGATAATTCAGCAGAATCGTTTTATGGCAGATAATGGAAAGCGAGAAATAAAAACTTTATATAAATATGTACGAGGCAAAGAAAGGAGAGATAGGGATTTAACTTTATTCTATTATTTTTTTAAAAAAAGAGCGGTAATGTGCCGGTAAGAATTGCTCCACGTGCCATAGTTGTCGACTCCTGCTATGCCCCGTAGCTGAGTGTGAGCTGTGGATACGCCTTGTGTTCATTTTAGATTCCAAATTTTAAATTAAAAATATTATTTTACTAAAGTTAAGGTGATTTACGTTTCCTACCTGTTAATTTCGATAAACCTTGGGCCACTACTTTACACCTCACCTCAATGTCTACTTATTACGTGAAAGGAGCGACATGTCTTCTTTTAAAAAGTACAAGTGCTTAACAATTTCTCTAAAGCAAAAGGTGATAGAATCAGTTGAAAAAGGTGAGAGGAAGGTCGATGTAGCCAAAGCATTTGAAATCCCACTGAGCTCGCTCTCCACTATTGTGAAAAATAAAGAGAAAAGAGTAGTAGAGCGAGAAAACGCGTTAGTAAAGGTAATTTTCCCCGTCTTGAACAGTGTTTTGTTTCATGGATGAGACAGTGTCGAGGACAGAATATTCCGATGGGGGGCTCTTTATTGAAGGAGAAGGCTAAAGTATTCCCCAAAGAATTAGGAATCGAGTTTTCAGCTAGCGAGGGATGGCTTACAAATTTTAAGAAAAGGAATGGGATAGTCTTCAAAAAAATGTGTGGAAAAAGCTCAAGTGTTGACATTAACGTTTGTTCTAAGTGGCAGAGAACTCGCTTTCGGATCTAATAAAGGAGTGCGAACCACGTAACATTTTCAACACGGATGAAACCGGACTCTTTTTTAAGTATTTGCCAGAAAAAACATTTACATTCAAAAAATAAAAATGCCATGGAGGAAAACATAGCAAGGAGAGGTTAACTATTTTACTGGCTGTAAACATGAACGGCTCAGAAAAGATTACTCCTCTCGTCATAGGAAAATCTGCAAAACCTCGGTGTTTCAAGGGCATAAACTCGTTACCTACCAAATACCGCTCAAACAAGAAGTCAAGGATGACCACCGAACTCTTTAATGAATGGTTGATCACACTAAACTCGGATATGAAAAGAGAGAAACGACATATTCTCTTATTTTTAGACAACTTTACTGTGCACAATAACACACCACCTTTATCAAATGTGAAACTTCAATTTTCCCCTCCAAACTCAACCTCAAAACTTCAGCTACTCTACCAGGGCATCATACATAATTTTAAAATTTTATCGGCGGGAAGTCGTTAAAAGCGTTTTGGATAACCTCGAAAATCAGCAGAATGTAACTACTATTTCTATTTCAACAGCTTTGATCATGATTGACAAGGCTTGGAGAGCTGTTACTCCTTTGACAATTCACAGCTGTTTTAAAAAGTCAGGCTTCCCCTCGCCGAATCTGATTGGTGTGGATGATACACTCACTGAATTTAATGCTGAACCATCCCTTTGGGAAGCTCTTCCAGAACAAGATTTGACATTTGACGACTACGTATCGGTTGACACGGACATTGCTGTATGGGGAGCTCTATTTGACGCTGAAATTGTGGCTTTGGACCACAATAATACAAAAAGTGATGAAGAGGAATCGAAGGAGTTGACTCCGGTAACTCTGTCAGAAGATAAAATGTCTCTAAACAAACTACGCAACCTTTTCCTTCAAAATCATGTTGATGCAGACATTTTACAGGCTTCATTTGTTCTAGAAAAATCTATTGACAAAGTTAGATTGAATGTCTTAAAACAAAAACAAAAAAAGATAACAGATTTTTTCGACAAAAATGATTAGTTATATATAGTATGTATATTCTTTTAATAGTTGTTTTCAAGACATAAGTGTATTCTTTTAATATAGGACTTTTAACTTGTTTTATATTTTTATACTGTATAAAATGTACTTTAAAAAAATATGTACAATTGTTGCTTTATTACATAGTTTAAAATTTAAATGTATTAGAAAAAAACTTCTCTTCGCGTATTTTGAGAGTTTTTTCCTAAACCCTTGATATTTCGAAGTTTTTTATTGGTCCCTCTAACTTCGAATTATCGAGAGTCGACTGTATATATATATACTAGAGGACCCGACAGACGTTGTCCTGTACACACATTTTAAATTCAAAAATTCCAAATTTTTATGAATAAGCTTTAACAATCTGGACCGTTTGGAGTAAAATTTGTATTAAAAAGTTATTACAATCTAATTATGTGCCAAGTTTTATACTTCTGGGTTGCTTAGAAGTGAAATACCACACACTAACTATTTCCGATAAGCAATAATTTTAAATAAAAAAATTTTAATAATGTGTGTAATGAATTAGCTACACAAATAGATTTGCAGGTTAGGATAGTTGTTGTCAACGCACGTGTAAATTTCATAGAAAATCATGTAAAATACTCACTTCAATTGCATACTAAATTTGAAGAATGTATAGTTTTTTATGCACACTTCAAAACTCTTCAAACACTAATTACATCTGAATGTAATAATTTAATTAACACAGGATTTATTTCAACAAAATAATAACACGAATTGACAAAATATTTTCCTGAAATGATCACAGCACCAGCTGTCGAGATCAACTTGAATTATAATAAAAGATTTTTGAATATTTTATACTGCGATCGTAGCGCAGTCTGCCGGATCCAATGTAAAGCATCCCAAGATCAACAATTTATAAATAAAAAATTTATGAAATAAACATTTCTAAACCGAATTATAAATCTAAACCCTTCTCGAGTCCATTGGAACAGACAAAAACATTCATCAAAATCGGTCCAGCCGTTTAGGAGTTCAGTTACATACACACGCACAGAAGAATTACATATATAAAGATTATTTAAAAAGATATTAATTAAAAACGCTAAAAAGCGTGAATCGCGCGTCTGCATTTTCGTAACAATAAAGACCGGGTTTCGACAGTTCGGGTGAAAATCAATTTTCGACGCCAACTTACGTCTTTTTCCATTCCTACTATTAACTTACGATCTCTATACATACATATTTTATTTATTTGTTTGTTTATTTATTTATTTATCTTGGTGGAATTTTCAATCGTTAATAAAATACATTTTAAATCGCTCAATTGAGCTGAAATGTAATGTACATGATTATTTTGGATGACAATACAATAATTTAATTATAATTAATAAGCATTAACTGATTAAAACTAATTATTTAAAAAATTGCAAATAGAGCCACGTTCGCGACTTAGTGACCCTTTTGGCGACTTATGTCAAAATTTGAAAAGGTTTTTTTTCTCGTGTTAAGGCATTCCGTTGAAAGGAAATTTTATATACACGATTGTTTTGGATGACAAAACGATACTTTAATGATAATTAATAAAAATGAATTACCACTTAATGTTGTGATTCTGTCATATGTATATACATATTTATATTAATTGCAACTATTTAATAAAAAGTAGCTAAAATAAATTTTTTCTTGGTTGATCTAAGTAGGAATTGATTAAATTTTTTTTATATTACTTGTTTATAACAATAGCGTTGTTACAACAATGCAGGTGAATGTTGAGTTGTATTTTTTGAAAGTTTTTAATTAATATCATTTTAACTAATTGCGATATCGGACCGAAATGTGAATCTAAACCATTCTCTTTTTTACTTGAACCCACACAATAAAGTTCATCGAAATCGGTCCAGCCGTTTAGGAGGAGTTTAGTGACATACACACGCACAGAAGATTTTTATGTATAAAGATAGACAAAAAACTTGTACGAGTGCGTATATGGATACGTTACTTTTCTGAACTTATTTTTTACGCGACTTTATTATGTATCCGCAAACCAATCTCAATATTCATGAATATTAATTTAAAAAGTTTGGTCTTTAAAATAATCTAAAATTCAACTTTTATTTTAATCTTTACAAAACCAGTAAGGTTGCTTGAAAAATATATAAGTACGTAATTGTTTATTTTAGCTAGTTTAGACGTAATATAAGTAAATATCACAAGAAAAGTATATAACAATGTGCAATTTTTTTTTAACAGAATATAATTATTTCCGCTGAATTATATCTCACTGGCTGTTATACCCGTTCTTCGCACGGGTGAATTGAAAAATTAAGCAATACAGATTGAAGGCTAAAGAAGTTCTTAATGAGTTAATTTTACGTGAATTGCAAATTAAACAAAAAAAAAAGCTTTTTGCATATTTCAGCTGAATAAAAAAAAAAAAAAAAAAAAAAAACCTTTTTGTTAAATTTTAAGTCTGTAGATCTAATAGCTGATAAAAAGAATTAACCTATAGCTTCCCGTATCTCTCTTATGGGTAGGGTTGCCAGATGTCCGGTTTTCTACCGGACAGTCCAGTTTTCTTCATGTTAGTCCGGTCAAGAGAATCTGGGTAAACCGGACAAAAGAATGTCCGGTTTTAAATACATTTTGCGTAATATCTGGTGCTTTGGGCAGACAACTAACACAACGAGTAGGATTGTAGGTACCTAGGTGTATATCTACATGGGGTTTGGACACGCGTGTGCATGTGGATAGGATTGCGCAGCCAGAGCCACCTTCGGTTCAGATTCGATTCGGACTCTCGACCTTCCTCTTCCGCTCTTCCCCTCCAAGCTCCGACGGGGGAAGGGGCCGGAAGCGGGGAGTCGCTGTCAGTCCATAATTGTTCTTGTTGTGGGTATGTTCGATTCCTATTATTTGTGTCGCTGTCGTGGTCGTGTATGTGTGTGCCAAAATGGAAGACAAGGAAGCATCTAACAGCAAGAGAACTCCAACTAAGAAAGCAAGAAGAGTTTGTCATTATAATGTTGATTGAGAATCGCGTTTTGTTTGGTTAAATAAATGCGATGAAGACAACACAAAAGGCTATTGCAAATTGTGCAAAAATTCGTTCACTGTAGCTTATGATGGCTTAAAAGCAGTTACCCACCACGCTGAGGCAAAGACGCACAAAGAGTGTGAAAGTGCTGCAGCCATGTCTCCCCGAATGAAGTCTTTCTTTACACCAAAAGGCAGCGCCCAAAGTGAAAAAGTTGATATTGCCGAATTAACTGAGTTTTACCATAGTATCAAGCACCACATTTCTTATGTTGCTCAAGATTGCTCCTTGAAAGTATTAAAACAAGTGATAAACGATTCAGATATCGTAAAGCAAATGAAAGGAGGACGCACTAAATGTACAGCTTTGGTAAACCAAGTTTTGTTTCCGTATTCAATGGAACCTGTGCAGGAAGATTTAAAGAATGATGTTCCCTTTTCGGTAGCGACTGATGCATCAAATAAAGGTAATAGAATTTTTTTTCCAGTTGCTATTCAATATTTCTCACCAAAAAGCGGCATCTGCCATAAAATATTGGATTTTTACGAAGACTCATTTGAAGATTCAACATCTATTAAGGAACGTTTATGTGAAGTCTTGGATAAATCACGACTCCCATGAAGTAGAGTAACTGCATATGGAGCGGACAACGCGTCTGTTAATTTTGGAGTCAATAATTCCATTTTTCAAAAATTGAAGTCTGAAGAAAACAACGACATAATTGCTGCTCACTGTAATGACCACATATTTCATAACTGCGCTAAAAATGCATTAAAAGTAATGCCTGTTGATGTCGAAAATATAGTGATGAAAGTATTTGCAGAGTTCTCTTGTTCTGCTAAGAAACGAGAAGATTTGAAGGAGTGCTTTGGTTTTTTCGAAAGTGAATACAGAGAAGTCATTTGTCACGTTCCTACAAGGTGGCTTAGTTTATTTAATGCTCTTGATAGGATGCTTTCATCATGGGGGCCATTGAAAAGGTACTTCATAGAACGAGGTTCTGATAATTGCCCTACAGCTCTCTAGGCTATCTTATCAGACCAAGAAAACGAAATTTTAGGTGAAGCTAATCCTACTTATAATGGACTATATTTGTATTTCACTCATAACTTTATGGCTTCTTTTCAAGAAATTATTCTGTTGGTAGAGAAACATACCACAGCAGCATTTAATCTACATAACATAATAGTGAAATTTCACGACACAATTTCAAAGAAAATAAATGACAAATATTTCGGAATTAAAGTCCATGTGGCATTAAAAAAGGGCCATCTTTCAGACCATGAAGTTGAAAAATTTACTAAAAACGCTACAAATGCGTATCACCGAGCTCTAGCTTACATAGAGAAGTGGTATCCATTTGAAAACCAAAATTATAAAACGTTCAGTTGTTTGAATCTCGAATGCGGAAGATTGCCCACGCTGGATCAACTGCTCGAACTATGGTCAATATCTCCATGGAAGCAGCAAACTCCCCCTGAACAGATTTACGATGAACTGGCTGCACTTCAGAGTGTTTTTCCTTCACTCAAATTCGAAGGTAACTCAATTGAAATGTGGTGCAAATTTTTCCAAAAAGAAGAAGCACCGAATCTGCTGAAAATTGTTCAGTTTGTGTGCAGTGTTCCTGTATCCATCGCTTTTGTGGAACGTATCTTCAGCGCCATGGGAAACGTATGGACTAACGAAAGAAATCGTCTCGCTGTAAATACAATAAAAAGTGAATTGTGCATTTTTTACAATATAAGTTCTAGTTGCACTGAATTCAAAGATGCCACTTCGACCAATAAACCTTTATTAAAAGCAGTGTCATCAAATGCCAAATATACAAATAAGTAGATTGTAAGCTTCTTTGTCATTTTCAGCAATATTTATGAGATAATAAAAAAATTGAAAAGTTGTCCGGTTTTTTTCTCGAACACATCTGGTAACCCTACTTGTGGGTCGATTTTTGAAAACACCTTCCTAAGCTGATCTCTGCTCAGCAAAAGTAACACATTGTTACACATTTTGTGTAATGAACGCTTAAAATAGTATGAATAATTTATAACTGGAAGTGTAATATGTTAATATTACTTTTTGTTGTATTTATTTTATGTTAAAATTGTAATCAGCCTGACACTCCACATGTTCAAGCTTTCGCAGTTCCTGGCGCCAGGCGTAAATGAAACAAAATGCATAGTTTTGCTTAACACGTCAAAGATATATGTGCTGTCGCGGACTTTTTTGGAGATCGCAGAATTTTTTCCTACTTACTTGACAATTATTGTTCCATTTTGATCACTTCACGCAATATCTTTACAAATTTTAATCTATGTGTTATTTTGATGTATAAGCTATATTATAGCAAAGTTTCATTGAAATCCATTCAGTTGTTTTTGCGTTAAAGAGTACCACTCACAAACTTTCCCGTTTATAATATTAGTAACGATTATTAGGTATTTTAGTTTTCATTTGTTTATATATAAATATACACTGGTGTGCAAAAATTAAGGACGAAGTCGAAAAATTAGCATATCAGCTGAACGAAGAGGCAGAGCGGACAGAAAGACCAATCAGGAGATTAAGTAAGGTGATGTACGGTAGCACATGCGCAGATATGCAGGTAGACGTAATGGGGGAGTGTCTGAGTAGTATAAAGCATGTTGTCGGTGTAAGATCAGTATTTCTGGCAAAGAGATTGCACGCCGCATAGCAGCTAAAATCACACCGAGTTCCTGCCTCAGCGAGAAATGGCGAATAATCAATCTGTTAGACGACATCTGGATGCTTTTACCCGAGGTCAAATCATTGGGAAGTTGGAGGAAGGCCGCAGTGTGACAAGTGTGGCTGCAGAGTTCGGAATTGCCCACAGCATCGTTTCACTACTTTGGAGACAATTTCAAACTACAGGAACAGCTATCCGGGGGTTCAGTAGTGGTCGTCCACGAGGAACCACACCTGCAGATGACCGGTACATTGTCTTACAGGCCAGAAGAAACAGGCGGCAGACAGTGGGAGAAACCGCTAGACACACGACACAGGCGACTGGACGACCGATATCGCGTTTTACCGTGGCCAGAAGACTGCACGGTGGTGGTCTATTTGCAAGACGCTCTGTACGGTGTGTACCTTTAACGCTTGCCCATCGGAGAAGGCGTTTTCTGTGGTGCCGGGAATACCCGAATTGGAGAGACAATGAATGGGGACGAGCACTCTTTACAGATGAGAGCAGATTCAGTTTAAGTAGCGATTCTCATCGCTTACTCATCTGGAGATAGCGGGGAAGCCGCAATCATCCCTCGAACATCATTGAAAGGGACAGGTATGGAGGTCGCGGTGTTCTCGTTTGGGGAGGCATCATGCTTGGTAGTCGTACAGACCTTCACATCTTCGACGCAGGTTCAGTCAAAGGGACCCGTTACTGTAACGAGATTCTTCTTCCATGTGTGCATCTTTTTAGAGGCGCTATGGGTCTGCAGTTCCTTTTCATGGACGACAATGCACCATGTCATCGCACAGTAGCTGCCGAACAGCTCTTAGAGAGTGAGGATATTGAACGTATGGATTGGCCGGCACGATCTCCGGATCTCAATCCCATCGAGCATGGATTAGATTTTCTAGGCAGCTCGTACCTTACCACCAGTAACAATTTGGGAGCTTCGATTGGCGCTGCAAGACGAATGGGCAGCAATGCCTCAACAACTCATTGACACCCTCATTCTCAGCATGGGCAGACACTGTGAAACCTGCCTAGCAGTCAGGGGAGATCATATCCCCTACTAAAGACCGGATGTTTCTTGCTGGACACCCATCACAGGGATGTTTCGGCCTTCAGTCGCATTGCGCTCCATGCTACTTTTTCAATAAAGCTTCTTTTTATCCCTCTGATTTCTCTTTTAGTAAGTCTTGCTTACATATTACACATGTCCTTACGTATTGGGGATCTTACGGTATTAAATGTGTTGATTTGGAAAGCTTTTGTACAAAGTTATATTGAAAAAACCGTCTCGTCCTTAATTTTTGCACACCAATGTACTTTATTTGTGCACAAGATTATTCTTACTGAATAGCATAAATATGTAAGAAAATACGTGTATATTGATTACATGACACAATAAAATGTAATAATAACAGGGTACAGCCCACAAATGTTTTATCATTGGCGCCAATTGATTTGACAGTTTTTCTAAGCGTTCTCATTTACGTAATTGGGTCCTATTTTGACTGTATAATTAATGGCCGTTTATTAAATTCGCCCTATAAAGCAATGTGAGGGCTACTGCCTAGCACAGTCAAGTGACAAGGACGACATCTGAACTGAGACCCTCTCTCCAAACTATCACACCTCGCTAACTGGAGGACTTAGAGTCACGACAAATATAACGTGTATCAGCCCCTCTTACACGGGGGTCTTCAGTGGCAATATCGCTCGAACTCATGACATGAGCTCATGACCTTGACCACTAGGCTACGAAGCCACGACAATCAGTAAACGAAATGCAGATAAGGTAACAATTAAATACGACAGTCAACAATTTTAAATTAAGGGGAATGTGTCCCTTAATCGTGAAAGAGTTTAACTATTTCTGGATTTAAATGCAAGGCAAACTTAATTCTTCTTTAAAAAACAATTGATAGTGGGCTCTATTTCCTATTTAAAACCTTAAAAAAGAAGTATTATGGGTCGTGGGTAGCTTGGTGGTTAGAGCATCGGACTCCAGACCGGAAGACCTGGGCTTGGTGCCCGTGCCACCAAATACCCTCCGAGTACACACGGAATACGTGCTTGTTAAATCAGTGGGTCCGAAAGTCTTGTGGGCGGTCGCATTTGAAACCACGAGGGCAGGGGGCTAGAAAATATTTCCCTCCCCTCCAGTTCCTTGCCTAAACTGTGGAGGTGGAGATCGGTGGTGTCGCCATCTATCGTAAAGAAGTCCAACTTGTCTCACAGGTTCTGGCAACATTCTTTTCTTCCCTTCGGGAATTTCACCGAGCTAAATCGTACTGTCACCTGTATGCTACTCAAGGCTAAGGCCAACGACAGGCGTACATCTAGCCTCACAAACACACGCACAGAAGATTTTTATATATAAAGATATATTTGTTTGTATACAGGGTGCAACTAAACTCTGCGGCAAAATTTTAAGGGGTCATAGTACACATCAAGACAAACATTAGTGAATAGGTCACTTAAAGTCCGAAATGTCTTCCGATGGAGATAGGTGCCATTAAAGTTTAGGGTTCGTAATTTCAAATGATTATAAAAAATAGAAAAATGAGTCGATTCGTTAGCGGTTTTCGCTAAAATTATTCCTTTTGTCAGTACTTTCTTGAAAAATAAATTTTAAAGATAAATCTTAAAAATGTCGATAGAGGGCACTTTAGACTTTGGAGTAACGAACAACTATTTTTTACTGTTAGTTTTTGTATCACATTAAATGCTTTCAAAAGCTTAGACTTAAATTTTAAGCTCAAAATTTGAATCGTTGGAGGTTTTTATGTTTATATGTTTATTCCAATTTCCTTCTTTTTTATGTAGAATACATAAAATCTAGTACAAACTTTTTATTCACTCTTATACTGCCATTAGTTTTAAGCTATAATAACAGTTTTTATTTCTAACATCCGTTTAACTATCAGATTTACTATAGATTCAAAGGTATTATTATGCATTAAACAACCCACCATCTTAAAATAATTTTTTAAAATAATATTTCATACCGAAATTGTAGAATTATATTTTAGATTTTATTCTCGAATCTTTTTTTTTTCAAACTTTCATGAATGATAGAAAGAATATGAAGTAGAAATTATGCATGCATAAATAGTGAACAATGAAAGTGTGTGTGTGTGTGCAAGGTCCCTCTTCTCATATTAATGTCCATTTTATATTAATTCACTATTGGAATGCAGTAGCGTACACAGGAATTTTTCAAGGGGTGTTCCGGGGTCGAAAGTTCACCATTCTTGTATCATGCTCCTTTTGATTTTCTCGATTTTCGGGAACAAAACACAGTAAAAAACTAATTATTGAATAAATAATTAGCATTAATTAATAAAATTAATCATTAATAGCAAATAATTAAATTTTACGTACTATTTACTTAGAATTATAATCAATCGGAAAAAAATCAAGGGCTTTGAGGGAGGGGCCCGGACCCCCAGGACTCCCCCCTTGTGGCGCCACTGTTGGAATGTCAATATTAAAGACGTAACTATTGCATTGAGAGTAATTTATTAATAAAAGAACTACTTCTCAATGTGTCTTCCAAATAAAAAATCTATATATATATATATATATATATATATATATATATATATATATATATATATATATATATATATATATATAGTTTAATACTTAAAATACAGCAATATCACAGATATTTTTATAAATCCAGCCTATAGCATTAGTACTATTATACCCTCAAATGGCTGAAAATATACCATACTCTGCCCTATCGTATAGGGGGGAATCATAAAATTTTCGTGTTCGATTCAAGATTTTTTTTTTTTTTTTTTTTGCCTCATATTTCAAACCCTTCAATAAGCTCTGAAAAAGTTGAGAACTTCTTAACTCCATCTTTGAAAACATCTACTGAACATCCATTTTCTTCTTTACTCTCGATTTTTATATTGGACATATCTTCTTACACTTTTATTCAAAGTTTTTGGCAGGTGATAAAATGTTGTCAGGAAAAGCATTTCGAATTCTGAACTTTTTCTATGAGTTTAAATTTCAGTCTTCTTAAAAATGATGTTAAAGATGATAGACGATTAGTTGTGAGTGTTCAATTCCAGAGTAGAAAAGATGGCAAAAATGCATAAATAAATAAACAACAATAAAAGAATAGATGATTAAAAAATTTGACAACATTTATTTTATTAATTTTTTCAATTCCTGCTATTAAGTCACACTCTCTCTATATTTATTTATTTATTTATCTTGGTGAAATTTTCGATGATTAATAAAATACATTTTAAAGCAATCAATTGAGCTGAAATTTTATATACATGATTATTTTGAATGACAATACAATAATTTAGTTATAATTAATAAAAATTAATTGATTAAAACTAATTATTTAAAGAATTACAAATACAACCACGTTGACATCATTTTTGGTGACGTAGCGACCCTTTTAGCGACTTGTGTCAAAACTTGAAAAGGTTTTTTTTCTCGCGTCTTAAAGCATTCAGCTGAACTTAAATTTTATGTACACGATTGTTTTGGATGACAATTAGATACTTTAATTATAATAAATAGAAATTTATGACCACTTAATGTTGTGATTCTATCATATGTATATATTACATATTTATATTAATTGTAACTATTTAATAAAAAGTAGCTAAAATAAAAAAAAATTGTTGATCTTAGTAGGAATTGATTTAAAATTTTTTTTTATATTACCTGTTTATTCTTGTATTTATTTTCCAATATAAAACAGTGTTATGTAGAGTGTTATGTAGTGTTAATAGTGTTATGTAATAGTGTCTTGTTTTTTACGTTATCAGACAGAAAAACCAAAACAGTTCCTTAAGACCGTTGAAATTTACTGCAGGTAAACAATCCATAAAGAACAGGATATAGCAGCAGAATTCTCAAAATAAATCTCAGAAGGTCTATAGCATTTAGACACAACTATTGATGTCTAAATATACAGTTAAAGATTGATCGCAAGCAATCACTCGATCTGTGACGAATCTATACGGCACTTTATCACTAATACTCTTGGGCGTCTTTGGGGATTGTAAATTCGCGTATATTTCCAACCAGCTCTAAAAGGAGGAAACGGGATATGCAAATGAATCAAAGTATATAAGAAGAGTGTTGTAGGTTAGCGAAGAAGGCTATTGAGCCAAGAGATACATAGACGGAGTGCTAAGAAGATTCAAGTTAATGTGTGATTAGTTTCTAGCTGATTATCAGGCAGCGATCTACATTCGGAAAGTTGAGCCGACTGTAAAGGAGTAAAGTTGTAAAAGTCAGGTGATATTTAAACTTCATTTATCGGATAACAAGAGTAAATAAATAATAGAATTAGTTGAAAGTTAATGACGGCTAGTAATTCAAATTGCGTATATCTCTCGGTCCTCTTATTCCGGTAAACCCGCTCAATATTGAGTTTAATAGTTGATAAGTATCATATTTCGTAATTTAATTTAATATTAAAGTTCAATCCCATTTACGTAGACATATTGATTCATATTTGTATTTAAAAGGTTGATAATTGATTCAAGTGAATATATATATATATATATATATATATATATGTCATGATTTTAAAGACAGAATCAGATTAAAGTTTAAAAAGGAAGGTCTTTATTCTATCGTTTCTACATCTATTCTGACTGCGAGCAGGAGGAAAAAAAAACACGCCATGGTGAAGGTTCCAAGTCGATAACACTTGAAAACATCTGGTAAGTATCGCTGCTTTGAAGATGGTGTTTGCAAGTTAATGCTGACATATGTTGACTATTAAATCTAGCGATCTGAACTTAGACATGTTTATTGGCTAGGCCTTATGTTCGGAAGAAATAAATGGGCGATTAGTTTGATACTTGAATATGAGAACGGAGAAAGATGGAGTCAAGTGCTAGATAGGGAATTTAATTTTTAATCTAATTTTAATTATCCTTACATTTGCCCCCAATTTTAAAAGGGAGTCATGGCGTGGTTTTTTTCTCTCTTTTACAAACTTAATCAATTTTCAACAAACACAAAACAATACATAGTTATTTAGAAAGACATATTAAACACAGTAGAAATTTTTAAGCAATAGTAATTCTAAAATTAAAAAAAAAAGCAATACAATAAATGAGAAACTATAACAACAAACACAGTAAGGACACTTCCATCATATTAATTGATAAACATGACTTTCTATACATATAAATGAAGATTAGCTTGTTCAAATCTATTCGACATCTAGAATAAGAGCTCACGTTTCCTCCTATTCCTTCATAATAATATATTCGTATTATAGCTGGTAGATATTTTACAAAAAATTATGTTGGAAAATAATATATCAAACAATAAGATAGTAAATATAAAAATACATGAAATCATACAAATGTTAAAATAATAATTTTGTATAAAAATCTACTCTGGCGTCATCGTAGTAATACCTTATATTGTTACACACATTTTGCATATATGAAATATACATTTTTAAAAAGATAAAAAAAAAATATAGACACTAATAAAATGAGATTATTAATAATATGAAGACAGTGTACAACACACAACTTATATGCACTATTCAACACAATAAACAATATTTTTTTTCATATGCGTTATAAAACATAAAAATTATAATATAGGAATAAAAGAATACAAGAATGTAAGAGCACTTTTTTATTATTTTTTGAGTCGGAAAAGTGGACTCACTTCAATAATAACTTTTAGTATGTATGAAAATTTTCTCAATATTCACTTAACTCAACAATATCGCATACAATATTTTGAATCTTTCCGTAACCTTCTCAAAATTCGTTTCATAGACAAAATTCTTGATTTTCTCTTTACATCACACATTCAGTAATATAAACTGTATCACCTTACTTAATTTTGAACACATCTCTCTGAGAAATCTGCGTCATCAACTCACAGATGTTCAGGGATGCTGATAAGAAACAATGAGAGGTGTACATATCAAACTAAACAAGTTTGTCCTCTTAATGTTTCGAGACATATACAAAATTATAATGATTGTGTTCTCCCTTATCCACTGTATAATATCCAAAAATAAGCTTCAAGTTATTAAATTAATTTTAATTTTAGATAAGGAAAATTTCGAGAAATAGTGAATCCTGATATATGGCCAGTATATCAAAACACACAGTTTCAAAAAAAAAATAACATGCAATAAGAATACTACTGAATAAAATAATTAACAAAACAATTGAATTCAATAGAGAAAAAAAGAATACAACTTGACTTTACTTTTGTTTCTTATAACAATCAATATCTCTAGTATTAGTTCTCTCATTAGTCATTTTTCTAAAACTTAATTTATATCTTTCACTTTAAAACACCAATTTCTATCATAACTCTTAACTCATTCGACATCTTAAGATAAAATTATGAGAAGTATATTAAAGTTTCTCAAAATTTTGTATGACTAAACCTATATACTTTGTTTTCTCAATTAAAATATAAAGAAAATATCTCATTTATAACACAACTATATTATAAAAATTAAATACTATATCATATCATATATTATTCTTTTTTCGCCGAAAAGTCTTGATAAGCAGAACTCAGTTATTTCTGTATTACGTAAGATGTTTCTTTTAGTTATTATCTTCTTCTCATTATTATGGGTATTTTGTTGAATGTAATTTAACTGAAAATTTTCAGATGGATGAAAATGTCTTAAACGAACTGAATGAACCAATTCAGTGTCAGTTTTATTAAGGTCATTGGGTCTATCAATTTCAAATAATGCATCAGAACATTTTCTTAAAACGGTATAAGGGCCTGAATAAGGGGACTTAATTTCCTTGTATTGGGGTATTGAAATTCCTCATACATTACTAAGTCACCAACCTTGAAATCAGCTTCCTGAAATTTTTTATCATATCTAATCTTATTTATTTTATAATATTGTTCTGTTCTTTCTTTGGCTAATTTTCTTGCTTCTTCTAAGGGAGGATATATCTCATTATCTTTTAGCGAAATTTCGAAAGGTAAATTACCATACATTAAGTAGGTTGGTGGGAAACCTGTTATTGTATGTGAGTTTGATTATACTGATGGGTTACTTTTTCTAGAATTTTTGTCCATGGGACTTTATTTGAAATATTACTAATTTCACATTTTAAGCGGGTAATGATGGTTTGATTTACACGTTCAACCTTTCCATTGGTTTGTGGTCTGTGAGAAGTAGTTAATAATTGAGTGACATTATTATGTTTTAAAAAATGCTTAAATTTTGAAGAGGTGAACGCAGTATTTCTATCACTTAAATTTTTTTTCCGGTATGTGATTCTGAAAGATTTGTCTTAAACAATTTATGTAAGTATCTGTTGTTGCATTTTTTTAAGGGAAAGTCCAAATGTACCTAGTTGCATGATCAATAATAATGTGTAAATATTTTTTAAAAGAGTTGTAATAATTTAAACCACCTACACTATCTATCGATAAAAGTTCAAAGGGTTTTTCACAAAGGAGAAGTGATTGCATCAGTCCGTATTTTCTCTGATGTGACTTCTTATTTATTTGACAAGTTTCACAGTGTTTCGCATAATTTCGTATATCAGTAATAATGTTTATCCACAATAATATTGTGGTGATATTAATTTTAACATTGTAGCTACACCAGGGTGGCCAAATTTTTTATGAGTTGTTTCCATTAATTTCACTCTTAGAGCTTTGGGTACAATTATTTTAGTTAAACCTTGTCTTTTAACTACAAAAACACCATCTCTTAAAACATTTAGGAGCTGATGTATTTTCTATATTTTGAAAATGACTTATTTCATTGATATCTAATAAAGGTTCTGGGGGTGTATTAATTATATGATAAGCAATAGGATTTCTTGTTAACATATCAGCTTCAACATTAGTGCTACCTTTTCTTTATATTTTATATCAAAATCATACATAGAAACTTTTAAAGACCATCTAAAAAGTCTACCCGTGGGATTTTGAAATTTTTAAGCCAAACTAATGCATTATGATCGGTATGAACTGTGAAATGAGATCCATGAAGATAGCAATGGAATTTATCTAAACTATCAATTATAGCTAAGCATTCTAATTCAGTTATTGTATAATTAATTTCATAATTTTTCAGTCGTCTCGAGTGGAATGCAATCGGATGTTGATTTCATTGGGTTTTTGTTGTTTGAGGATACATGAGATTGCAGTTTTCGATGCATTTACATAAAGATGACAGGGATAATTTGGATTGAATATAGCTAAAATGGGCTTTGAAATTAAGCTGTCTTTAAGTTTTTGAAAAGATGGTTGACATTCTGGGGTCCAATTCCAATTTTGATTCTTTTAAGAAGATTATTTGAGGGCATTCTTAATTTTGCATATTGAGGAATGAATTTATAATAGACATTAATACTACCAAGAAATCTTTGTAAATCCTTTACATTTCTAGGGGTAAAAGTTTTTTAATTATTTCGACATTTGTATTATTTGGAGTGTATGACCCTTGTTTTATTTCATATCCTAAGAAATCAATTGTATCTTTGCCAAATTTACACTTTGAGAATTTTAATTTAATATTTTCTATTCCACAAATTTTAAAAATTTCCTCTAAATGTTTTGCATGTTCTTCAATTGATTCCGAAAATACTATTATATCGTCAAAATAATTTAATGCAAAATTTATTTGGTATTTATTTAAAATCTGTCTAATAGCTCTTTGAAATATAGCTGGGGAATTTTTATATCCAAAAGGCAAAATGATTAAATTGAAAAAGACCGTAATTTGATGTAAATGCAAGTTTTTCAGATTCATTATCATCTAATTTAATGTGCCAATAACCACTACATAGGTCGATGGTTGAGAAAAATTTTGCATGTGTTAATTTGTCTAAAACTGCATCTATTCGGGAATTGGCTCTGCATCTAATTTTTGTGATAGCATTTAGCTTTCTGTAATCGATACATAATCGTGTACGAGCATTATCCTCTTTTTTTAAAAGCCAATGTTATAGGGGCAGCGTAAGAACTATAAGATGATTTTATTATTCCTGCTTTCAATAATGCATCTAATTGCTTTTTTATTTCCGTATCATCTTTAAAAGATGTCCTATATGGTCGATTTACAATGGGTAATTCTGAGGTAAGTATTATTTTAGAGAATTACATTTTAACTCGCCCACATCAAACTTATTTTTAGCAAAGACATGTTTATATTTATCAATAATCATATTAATAACATCATAATCACTATTAAGAGTTATTTCTATATTAAACACATTATCAGTTTTCTTAGTGATAATTTTATTATTACTAAATTTAAGAGTTTCATTTTCTTTAATATTTTTCATAGAATCATAATTTTTTAAAATTGGTTTTCCTTTTTGAAAATTTTATAATCACTAAAATTAATATTTAATTCAAAAATACTCATAGTTTTATTAGAAATTATTAAATATTTCAGTTCTACATTTACTATGAGGAATTTAATATTTTCAATAATTTCTCCTATTTTCAATTGTAAAGTAATTGCCTCACTCACCTCAATTTCTCCATTGATGGTGGCAATTTTTGTTTTGATATACTCTACATTGTGGTATCCCTTGATTTGTGATATTATATTTTTAGGAATAATATTGACACTCTCTTGATCCGGTATCCAAGAGGACATCAACTTGTTTGAAGTTGATTCTTCCTTGATGATCATAAGTTCTCCTGTTTGATGAGGTTGGAATACCGTATTATTGTTTTGTGTTCTTTGACGGGGATTGAAAGTTGGAGCATTGGGTCGCAAAACTGTCGGTCGTTGTGGAAATCGTTGGTTTCTTGGATATAGGTCGGCCGCTGATGAGAAAAGGACGGGTGATGATAAGAAGGTAATAGAAATTGAGGAGAGTATACATTGTATCTTGAACCGGTTATGGCATCCGGATGTTGAGATTGATCATTTCTCCAATTCCATCCTCCATACTCTTGTCTACGGACAAATTGATTCGTATGGTGAGGTATTCTTGTCACTGGATACTTTGGATATATAATTTCATTCCCATTTGATTTTGATTTTCTTGGATATCTAAAAGTTTCATTTTTTTCTTCAGCTCCTCTATGTTGTTGCAGCTTCGTAACTGTAGTTCTATGGCTCTATTTTCTTTAATCCTCTTATGATGTAATATTTTTCAGCTTCTTCTTCCATGTTTATTCGGGATGCGATTTCTTTACTCTGTAGAAATATTCTATGTGGGTCTCTTTTGAGGTTTTTTCTGTTTTAGATAACTGAAGATGAATCTCCGCTGGATTGACTTGTGTTCCGAATTCACGTATTAAATTATTTTTCAGTTCGTAAAAACTTTTAGGGATAGATTGGGATTGGATGCAAGTCTTCACAGGAACCCAGATGGGTTCCCACAGATAGTAACAACTGATGTGTCTTCAAAAAAAAGTAATTTGATTTAGCTTGGTTGTTATTTATAGAATTCGTGGCTAACTTTAAGCTCTAGAAAGATCCGCTTACATCTTAGATCATGATGCTAACAGGTAATTTCCAGTAGCATTCATATGGTCACCAACGTATTCACCAAGTCGCCAAAAATGATGCTAACTTAACTTTATCAAAAACATTTCGCCAAGTTTTCATTGAATCGCCATTATAATGTAAGAAACAACATTGCTTGCAAATATTACAATTTTTATCATAATATAAATACAACAGAGGGTAATATTAAAGTATTAAAAACATCCAGATGTAAATTATTTATGCTATTTTAATCATTAACAACAAAAAATTTTTTAACAATATTATGTTCTCTTATTGTGGAAAAGTTAAATATTTTTCGAATGCTTAAACAAATGTGTATGTCTGATGACCTCAAAATCTTTGATTACTGAAGAACTTGTACCTTTCACCATCGTTACGTTGTAAAAGTTCAAAATATACTAAGGATTTCTCAGTATAATAAAGCTTAAACATCAATTATATTATGAAAAACAAATTTATTTTCTCTCGTCCATCCATTTTATTAAGATTTTAATGTTTGTATCGAAAAGGCGTCATGCATACATGTCCGCATCAACGGGACTATTAAAGATGACTCTTCCCTTTTAAAAACTTAACAACTTTAATTTTGCGTATAATAGATTTAGACCATAGGTTCCCAAACTGTTTTGTCTCATAGACCCCTTACCATGTTTTTCGGTTTGGGGTAGACCCCTGTTTACCTAATATTGGATTTTTGCAATTTTACCAATTTAAATGTCTTTTTGACAGTTGGTATAGATCTATTTACTTTAAGCGATTTAAATTTCTAACAAAAGGAAGCATGGTGTTAAAAACATGTTAATTAAATTAAAATTTAACTACTACATAAAATAACTAAGCAACAAGCAAATGCTTTTAAAGGGAGAGGTAAATCTGGTTTGCTTCAATAACAATTTTTCAACATTTGGAATCAATCGTGTGTGTGTGTGTGTCAGGTTTAACTCTAAATCTGCAGGCATTATTTCCTTCAGATCTTAAGTGTCCAGGCCTTATTTCTTCCCTTTCTTTTTTTACTTTGGAGATTGATAACCACGCTGAAAGTACTTCTCACTAGAAAAAAATTAAAATTTTATCACGATATTCCATATTTCGTGATAAATAACAGGTATATCTTTTTAAAGCTAAAATTGCAGACTTAGTCCTTGTTTTAATAAAATTTATCCTGCCGACTTGTAACTGCAAATTAACCTTATTCAGTTCAGTTTTGATTTTATGGGATACGGAGCAACAAAGGCTATTATCCCATTAACTTTATTAAAATTAATAAATAAATCTATTAAATAGATTAAATCTGATTTCCTTTTGATTAAATTTTCTTTCAAAATTAACATCATGATTTCGTTCAATGAGAGTCATCATCATAGACCTCCGTTTACACCTCATGGACCCCCAAATATTTTGCTTACGTGGGACCCTTTGAAGTTCGTCATAGACCCCCTGTAGGTCCATATAGACCACTTTGGGAATCACTGATTTAGACAAATATCAGCAGTTTCGAGCGGCGAGATTCTCTCCTAGCGTGGGATCTCGAACAGGAACTGAACATTCCACACATATTATATAACACAAACAAGTTGAAGCAAACAATATGTTGCTATTGAGCAAAAGAGAAATACAGTAGATGGCGTAGGTAAAGGATGTGATAGTAAAACTAAATATTTTACAAAAATTATTTATAAAATAGAAATTGTAACTAATACTAAGAATTGAAAAAAAAGTGAAAAATTTGAACTAAAGCTATTATCAAGAATCAATGCTATCAGATAGAAGCAAATTTCAACAAAAAACACGGTATTTATTGATACAAATTAATTATCAAAGTCGTTTCCATCAAGTATGAACGATCTTCTGTATAATCATTAAGATAAAATGTTCTATATTTTGTAAAGTTTTAAATGTCCTGTATCTTTTGGTTCGTTTGAAAAATAAATAGTAATGTGAAATATAAATGTTGAAAAAAACTGAGAAAATATTTGTTCAAAATACTTTGGTTTATAGTGTGGGTTGCGTTTATATAATTTTTTAAAAACTTAAAACCCCTTTACCTTCCAATTTTCATATAAAAAAATAATTTTCTTTACTCTTGTGAACTTTTTCTTCTCATAAATTTCTTAAAATATTCAAACACACACACAAAAAAATTCTCAGACCTTAATTTAAAAATATATACTTCGCAAATATATATTAGAACATTTTAACTTTAAGTTCCATAATAACAAAAATCAAAGTCCAAAGTTTTAAAATTGCAGAACTCTTTTTTGTTAAATGAAGTTAGAAAATACTTTATTTTATAGTCATTGAAGTTAAGTTCAAATTATGAATTCTAAATGCACCCAACTTTAAGATTAGGAAGCACAAAATATTTAATTTTTCTACTTAAAATTGTGCTAAGAACAGTTTCAGTTACCTAAGGGCTATGCTACTAAAATGATTAATCAAATAAAGTACTTAAAATAATTTGTCCATCAAAATTTATTATACTTTTAAAATTAAGTTTGTTTTGTGCAGTAAACTTGAAGATTCTTCAGGGCTATTGTTAATTTAAATTGAAGAAGATAGTAGAATATAACTTCAGCGAAGAGATTGTGAGACAGTTCTTTGCTTTTTTGCAACTTGCTTTTTCTGCTTGCTTTGATAAACAGTATATTGAATTTTGAGAGTGGTGTGCAGAAGTCCAATGATAACAGCCTTTGTTTATAGAGTCAGAAGGAGAAATAAATCAAAATCAAATCAAAACTACAGGATATTTCCAACATTTTTCAATCACTTGGACAGTTAAAAATATTCTTCCCAAACAGGAATTTTTTTTAGTACTAAATTCATATTAAAAAGCTTATTAACAATATTCTTTTTGCTGCGATTTTACCACATTAGATTTACTCTAGCCATTGTTACTTCATAATTTTTAAAAACAGAACAAAATTGTGACTGACTTACAACTGTAACTGTAACTGTATCCTGCAGACCTTTGGAGAAACTTGTGCCGTTGTATGTAAACACTATTTAAACCAGAACTAAAATTTAAGATTTTCTTTTTATGTTTAATCTGGGTAATTTTTACAAATTTGAATTTTTGTATAAGCATAATACAAAGCTTCTGATGAGGTTTTGAAAATTCCAATGGAAATTTAATATAGTGTATTAACGTATTGAAGTCAAGTTTACGGAATATTTATGTAGAAAATATTTTTTTTTCAAAAATATTTAATACATTGGGTCTTTATAAACTTTAAAATATCTTTTTTTTTATCAAAACATTTCACTTTTGCATCATGTATCGTATTGTTGCAGATCTTTGAACCCATTAAAACATTGCTTATATAATATCTAATATACACTTTTAATTTAGTTTAAATAGTTATTTCAAACATGTGTTTATGTTTTGCAGAAAGTAATTCATTTTAAATACTGCTGTAAAATTTTAGAAGCTATATGTTACGTACAAATTATTTCTTAAATACTGCTTTTATGAAGGATTTAATGTGAGAAGTTAGAATTTTTGGGAATTCCTGTCGGTTACTATATTTCACATCTTACAATTTTATCCTGTTATTTCTCATTCTCAAAAAGCGCATTATGATAAAATAGCTTAAACTCTTCAGCTCTGTTAAATCTTGTGAAACATTGTATAGGTTTTAGTGTATTTATGATAATATCTTTGGGGAACTTCTTAATTTTTTATTTGCTTTTATAGAACTTGTTTTCCCATTTTATGGCATGATGTTGTGGTTGTTTCTAATGCCACCTATAAGACTGAGACCCACAAAATTAATTGTGGCAAAGGGTTAGATAAATCCCTGTCGTTAATCACAGCTTTGAGCACCATGCAGGTGACAGTGGAATTTGGCTTGGTTCCATCCCAATTTGTGGGAGAACACTCTGAGGGTGGTCAGTGGCCTTCCACCTCTCTTCCCCTTTTTCTCCAACAACACAAGAAGACTTGTGACACAACAGCTATTTAGAGACCCATGCAACAAAGGCACTACATATTTACATGCCTTCCCCAGGATTTAAATCCAGGCCCAACGGCACAACAGTCAGCATCCATAACCACTATACCGGCATTTAAGTAGCATTTTAAATTATATAATTAAGTACTTTTAAAATAATTTAATAATATCTTTCCTTCTTTAGTGGATAAATTATTTTTTCCTAGTAGAAAAAGATGGATAGTAGTAAATGACTTAAAAAATATTAGCAAAGTATCATTCAATCACAAATAAAAAGTTGGGTACATGAGTACCCATTGATCACATGTGAGCAATGAGATATTCTGCCTATAATTAAAACCATTTAAACGTAAATACCTGGGAATTCATTTGTTGCTTTCTTGAGTGGAATTAGATTTTCAGCAACCAAAATAAATTTTTAAGTTCAAATTGAACCAACTTTCATTATGGACAGTATTTTAAAGATGTACTGATATGAGTCAAACATTTCTCTGAAGAGTGTCCAACTGCAGTGATTGATATGTTAGTGCAGAGAGTAAACACATTATATTGTCTACTAGTTGAAAAGAATGAACTTTTGCTATAAATGTTCCGTAAACTATTTATTAGTAGTTATGCAATTTTATTTGATTTTCAGTTTTAGTGAAATTTCTTTATGTGGCTTTAATTTATTAATACTATCAATTTATTTATAAATAAGGGGAAGATAATATATTTCCTGTTCAATTGCACATATATTTGATTCAGTAGCTTTCATAATGAAGATAAAAATTTAAATGTGTAATTATAAACTTACTTTAAATTTAGTCTTTATCAGATTTGATTAATTTTCGTTTGATATGTTCATAAGAAATCTTTAATTTTCATAGAACTTGACAATTATAATTTATTATTGTTTTGTTGGTGTTAAACTAATTTCTTTAAATTTATTAACTTGCATTTCATGTACTTGTGAATCATGCTAGTAAATAGATTTATTTTAAATGCTGGTTTAATTTTATACTTAAAAATTTGATTCTATTAATTCTTTTGCATACAATCTTTATTTTGAAAAGCGTTATCTTACAATATTTCTTATTGACTTTTAAATTGTATTTGAATTTTCATATTAACTGCTGATCAGTTAAGTGTTTAAAATATTTTTCAAATTTAATTAGTTAAAACATATATCTTTTCAAATTTAATTTTCACTTGAAAAAAATCTGATTTTTATGGGATGTTTTATTGAGTTTTTCCATTTTTTTTTATATTCACAATTTATGAAATGAATCTTTTTATGTCAATTTCTGAAATACAGTCATTGTTTTACTAATGTGTTTACAAATAAATGTTATTATTTTACATTGTCTTCAGTTCATGTTAATTATATTTATATTCTGTCTTTCTATGTATAAAGTATGTGTATTAAATTCTAGTGCATATAAAGTACCTTAAAATCTGGCATATAATGTACACAACACAAAAAATAAGATTGAAGTTTAAAAATGCGGGTTATACGCTGGATATAAAAATGAGAGCTTTAAAAATAAAATAACATCAGCATAGAAAAAAATTAAGACTTCTACATATATCGAAATACTGTTTGTTTAAAATAAATTACATTTTTAATGAACTTAAAGTGTTGTAGTTCTACAAGTATATTATTTTTTGTTCATAATCTTGTTATAATATCTCGAATAAAGGACTTCACAGCATAATAGCATTGCACATGTACACTTCAAGCTCTTTCGTAGAAAAGGGGGGGATGCGTTATACGGCAAATATACTTAAAAATCAAAAAATGCAGCTTGAAAGTACGGGGGTGCGTTATACACTGGTGCGTGTTATATACTAGATTTTACGGTAATATTTATTATTTTTTGTTGAGAAGAAAACTTGCTTAAAAAATCTTTCATTTTGAAGATAGAATTTTTTCTAGTATTTACATGTGTATTCATATTTTGCTTTAATATAAATAATTAGATACATGATGCAAGTATTAATGTTGTAATTCAATTTAAAAATATCAATAACCAATGGAAGATTTGTTTTGTTTTCAGGTAAAGCATGTCACATTCATTGTTAAAAAGATGTATTCACAAGTCAAAGCTTCCATACTTAATTCAAAATGGTATGACTTTTTAAAAAATATTAATTTATTTTCTGTTTTTTGAAATCTGATAAAAATTGTTTTAAACAAGTAAAATAGAAAGATGAATAATACTGTGTGTGCTTTGCACACAAGTGAAATAAATTACTTTGACTAATTAACTGACTTTTATGATAATTTTTTGTGCTATAAAATTATTGAATTACATACTTTATATTTTGTAAAATATATTATTTTAGAATTTCATTATGTTATGTGTTTTAATTTTTATAAGGGCAGAGATAATGTAAAAATATTCCTGTGCAACTTTCAATCAATCTCTTACTAAGTTCTGAAGACATCTTGGAAATAGTTATTTTTATTTTCTTTAAAGAAATGCTAAAGATTTTTTTCATTTAATATGATAGAGGTGTAATTTTAAATTATTAGTATCTGATTCATATTACTATTTAACTTATGTATTGTAAAAATAGAAATTCAATAAAACAGAATTCTTGTATATAATTGTCATTTAGTATGCTAAAAATCTCAAATCACTATTGCAGTAAATTAATCATAGATTAATGGCTTCTTCTGTTTATTTATGAAAATTTTATTCCAGTAGCAAGAACTGCTACTGCTGTGCAAGCAAAACCACAAAAATTAGAAGTATACATTGATGACAAACTAGTTCTTGTTGATCCTGGCACCACTGTTTTACAGGTATATTTATTAATTGGTTTGAAATGTTGTTTTTTTTTAATATTCATTCCCGTAACTGATAGTTTCTGAAATACCAATGAAGTATTTTTTAATGTTTTGTGAAAGAGGTTTAAATTTTTTCATCAGCAATCTGTACTTGAATTTGGCAAGTTTTCTATGGTTTGCAATGTTTCACTTCATGGTGCTTATTAATCAATAAGGACTCATATTTCAATTGGAGAATTGTATAAGTATGGGGGGGGAAAGACAAATGTGTATGTAAATAAAATGAGTTAAATACAATAACATATATATCTGTAGTTGGCTAAAAAAATTTTTTGTCATAATGATTGCAAATATTTTACTTTATTTTGGTAAATATGTTGAATGTATTATATATTTACTTCCTTACTTTTTTGTTTCGTATAAAAAAAATAGGTGCTATAGTAAAGATGATGTAAATAATAACAAAAGGAAAAATTATTAAGAAAATTTATGGATGTAATTAATACCAAACATTTTCATAAACAATCCTTAAAATGAACCCATTTTTTTAAAAAAAAGTATAATGCTTGTAGTTTTATAATTTTATGTAAGAAATATGGGTTTAAAGATGAGTCAAAATGAAATATTTTCATGAAATTAGACTTCAAAAATGATAAAAAGTCTGCAAATATGTAAAATTAATTCTTCACTTATTATAACTGACACATTTTTTTTTTTTGATGCATTAAATTTGCTGTGCCACACAATTTACAGAATAACATTTATACCTTCAGAATAGCAGTAGAACATTTTAAAATGTACTTGTGTAAAATTATTTTAGTTTCCAATTTTCACTTTAGTAATGTTTTATTCAGTATGAAATTTTGTCAGTATATACATCAAACTTGCATAAGAAAATATGTATAGACATTTTGAATGATTATTATTTTCTCCATATAATAGGCAGCTGCAATGGTTGGCGTAGAAATACCTAGGTTTTGTTATCATGAAAGACTTTCAATTGCTGGAAATTGTAGAATGTGTTTGGTGGAAGTGGAAAATCACCAAAAGTATTTAATGTTTTGAGTTTCTGTAATATATATTTATATACACATTGATATATATGTAATTGTTCATGTATTAAATTGCTATAAATCTAACTGAAAGCTAAACATTATGTAGGAATTATAGCAAGATTATATGGTTTGTAGTAAATGACATTATAAGTTTTATAAAATCTGTGTGTGACCTTCATCTTCAAAATTAAGGTCTTCCAGTTTGTTAAAGAATATAGGCAGCTACAAATAGCTTTTTATGCCAATGTAGGACAAAAATGGAATTAGTTTTGAAGTATTTTTTTACAAAATTATAAATATTATCCTTACCATTTAAAGACCTCTTTCATTCACATCCCCACTCACAATCTCTCAACAAAGCATATTTTTTAAAACTGTGGTCACTGGTGTTGACACTCTGGTCTGTGATTGCAAACTTTTGAAAATTATTTTATGTTGTAATATTTCATAGAAATTGCTACTGAATGATGAGGAGAACAAAAAGAATTAATTTCAAGTTATTATTCAGAATTAACTTTTTTAAATGCTGAAATCTGTTTGAAGGATAAACCACTATTTACTGTTAAGAACTAAATTAAAATTCAACATAAAAGCTATAGAAAAAGAACAAAATATATGATTTATATAATGTGTTTTGTAAATGAAACATTGACAGGTAACTGTTAATATTTATTTTTTTAAAAAAATGATCAATGATTTTTAAATTCAAAATTTGATTTTTTTTTTTTTACTCAATTTATAAAAGTATGAAAAGAATTTCTGACCGTTATTCAAAATTAACACTTATTAAGCATTATTAAATAAATAAAGCATCATTTTTTTCCCATCCACACCAAAATTTTTCAGTTTTAGTGAGAAGCTCATATGTTGAATAATTGGATGCTAGAGTTCAACAGAATTGTGTATCCAACTGAAAATATGCACTTGTTTCTCTGTTTATTGAACTATTCTACTTGCCATTTTAAAGATTTTTTTCAAGGAATATGTGAGGAAAAAAGGTGGGATTTAGGGGAATTAGAAGTAGATCAGTATCTTTTGTTGACAATTCTGTACTCTTAACTTAGTAGTTCAATAATCAAAATAACTTTACATGTTAATAAAAACTTACTTTTACACCAATAGCTTTTTAGGACATAATCAATATTTCATTTTTTGAAATTTTTTACTTATTAGAAAAAATAATAACCTTTGTGATGTCTGATAGTTTATTTATCAATGTGTGAAATTATCATTTATTACTCTTATTAAATTTATAAAAAAATTGCTAAGTAATGAATTCTTTATAATTTTCTTTTTTGATTTTGCTTGATGAAAGCCAAGAAACAAAAGCTGAGTTTATAATTTTTTTTTCATTCAGTCACTTTTTATTTGAGCTACATTACCTCAATGCTTAAAAACTAATCCTTATTTTCTTTCTGTATAAATTTTTTATAAAACAATACATACAAAATGTGTGTTTCAAATATTTGTAAAATTGAATGTTCTTTTTACTAAGCATTACAGAGTAAAAGGTTAATCTAATTGATCCTGCATTCTTAATATTAAGGTGGCAGGATAGTCATCAACCAAACCAAAGGAAACTAAACTCTAGTTGTTTTGTAAATATTTTGTAGTAATATAAACTAACAGGAACTTTTTTATTCACCTGAAAAGATACTGGAAACTCACAGCAATAGTGGGAAGTTATTCATTTTAAAATACAATGTCCAGTGCATTTCTTATTATTTAATAGCTTTTAAAAGGAATGAATGAACAAGCTAACTTCTTAGAAAGATACTTTCAATAAATAATTCAAATTTCATAAAACAGTTACATAAATTAGGATTTTGGTTGCATTAATAGATGTTTAAAGTATTTTAATTATGCATACTTATTTTTTGCATTTTAAAACAAAGTATTTTTTTCTCATTCTGTAAGTATATTTGTGTGATATATATATGATTTCATTTAATAATTAAAATTTAATTGTATTGGCTTTATTAATTGTCAGACAAATATAAATATTTTAATTTTAATAGCCCGTTGCAGCTTGTGCAATGCCTGTCATGAATGGTTGGAAGGTTAAAACTAACTCTGATATGACACGGAAGGCAAGGTTTGTATATAGTTATTTCTAATAGATTCCATGAAACTTTTTTCTATGTTTAAAAATTATCCACTATGCTATAATTTTGCAATATAGTTTAATATGTATCAATGTCCTTCTTCAAAAGTAGGATGAGCCTTGTTAACATTATTTTAAATTATCCTGATCCTACAATACTTTTACAACCATTTAAGAACAAAATTTGAATTAGCCTGTTTTTACTTTTAGGGAAGGTGTTATGGAATTTTTATTAGTAAATCATCCATTAGATTGTCCTATTTGTGATCAAGGAGGAGAATGTGATTTGCAGGTATATAGTTCAGCTTCCTCCTTAATTTTGACTATAATTATTTTATATTGTTATATTTCAAGAGTTAAATTATTACTATTATAAATTCATAATTTATATAGTACTTTTGTATTAATTGAAATTATGATTTTTTAGGATGAATCAATGGCATTTGGAGGAGATCGCAGTCGCTTTCAAGATATATATTACACTGGAAAACGGTATGATAAGTTAAAAGTGCATCATGTGATATATTTATTCTAATATATGACATATGTTTAATGTTCAGTAATGTTCATAATTATATTTTGAAAACTGTTGTGTAAGTTTTTGAATCAATTTCAAATTTATGTGTTTTTTGTTGGCTATTATTAGTGCTGTTGAAGACAAAAACATTGGACCATTAGTGAAGACAATAATGACTAGATGTATTCATTGTACACGTTGTGTTCGTTTTGGCAGTGAAGTAGCTGGAGTTGATGATTTAGGCACAACAGGAAGAGGTAGTGATATGCAAATTGGTACTTATGTTGAAAAGGTTTTGGAATCTGAACTTTCAGGCAATATTATTGATCTGTGTCCTGTTGGGGCATTAACCTCAAAGCCCTATGCCTTTACTGCTAGACCTTGGGAAACCAGGTATGTGTAATGTATTTTTGTTTGTCAAGGATTTCTAAATGTTGTTTCATTAAAAATTAAATGTTTTCTGTTTTAAATGTATGGAAGGATTTTTTTCCCTGGAGATTATTTGATAGAAAAAATTATGAAAAGTTTATATATGGTGTTAATTGCGTAAAAATTTCAGCACTTCTTAAATTTATTCGGATTGTTTCTGAGAAGTTTTTTGAATCATTTCAATTTATATTTTAGCAAAAAAAAAATTGATAAATTCTTAGAGCTTAACTTAAAAGTTAATTTTTAAACATATAGTTCATTAATTCTTGTTTTAAATGTTTCACTTTCATGTTGCTTTTATAATTTTTTCCTGTTGTATTGTACTAAAAACAGTGAGATTGAAAACAATAATAGCTTATAGAAGAAAAGTATCACATAGAGGAAGATGTAAAAGGAAGTTCTAAAAAAATTCTCCCATTAAAGTGAAAGTCTAATTGCTAAGTATTTTATGAATTAAATTTTGACTTCACTAACAGTAAACAAGTTGCAAACCTTGGAAGCAATTTCAATTAAAACAAAAAAGAAATCATTATTGGTTACTAAAGATTATTTTTATATTTCATATATTAATTATATCAATCTTCTGTAGTTATTTTACAGAAAAACATCAGCAGTATTTAATTATATTAAGTTATTACAAGAGGGGAAAAGTCAAACTAAAAATTATGAAATTTAAGCAAAAATATTTTTAAAAACAATTTGCCAGATACTAAAACTTTTCCAAAGAACTTCAGCTTTGAAAAATAATTAAAATTTGTATCTTAATTATCTCTCTCTTTTTAATGAAAAATTGTAATATCTATTAAAATATCAGTCGCCACATTATATTTCTGATTTACAGGAAAACTGAATCAGTAGATGTTTTGGATGCTTTGGGCTCCAATATAATTGTCAGCACTCGTACAGGAGAAGTAATGAGAATTTTGCCACGGCTCAATGAGGTTAGTTAATATAGAATAAATTGCAAATTGTAAGTTATTATCGTAAATAAAATGTGCTTGATATTTTTTTCATCAAATTTTAATTTTTTTTTTCTAAAAATCTTGCAAGTTATTTTTGAAATTATTTAGTGTTATTCTTAATTGTTTTAGTTTTAATTCCCTTACTTTTCTATAAGCCTACATTTGAATAAATATAAATTTAAATCTTCATTATCTTTTACATTTTTAATACTTGTTGTGCATAGTAATTCAAAAAAGATGGTCTTAATTTCAATCTGCATCCTCTAAATCATAAATTGAATTTAAATAAACCTGTACTGCAACAATTAAAAATGCATATCTGATAATTTTCATATTACACCTTTGGAGCATCCCTAGCATATAGTGTATAGCAGCTTTAATTGTTAGCAGGATGGTTGCTATGGATACACAAACTTTTTGCATTTTTGAGTTCACAAAAACTTAATTAGCATCTGAAGTCCACTGTGTGTTTCATCATCTCACTTCTAACAAAAAAAAAAGGGCTTATCACTAGAGTAATAAGTTTGATGAAATTGGCTCTTTGTGTTCAGCTCAGGTGTCGTCCATGTCACTTGACCATGGTTCAAAATTACGGGGTCTGTCGCCAAAAACTCTCGTGTAGCTGAACAGTGCGACGTTAATATTCACTCACTCACTTTGCTTGTGTGTAATCATATTATTAATATACAGTTTAGTTAATAGTAAAATAAGTAGAGCCAAAAATAAAATTTCGATGCGAGTAAAATTGCTTACTGTCTTTTTGTGGAATTTTCATTTATATTTTGGCATTTGCTAAAATTTAATTTCACACCACATCATCATCAGAACTTTAAGGGCATTATAATGCAAAACACACTTCTGTACCACTACATGATGTTCTTTGTAAATATGAGGTTCAGGTATTGTACCTTTCAGTTTTATGTTCATTGCCAAACAGAACGTCATGGTTCTAATATGTAATTATAAAACATTTTATTGATGTATTCAAAATATTAATACAAATTTAAAGAATTACTTTTCAAAGAAAAATAATAAGTAAATAAATAAAATACACTACAAATAGATTAAATGATTTGTAGCCATATTTATCCTTGACAGTTCCAAATTTATTCAGTATTAATAATTTTATTGAATATTTTTGTACAAATGATGATTATATATGCCTTAGGATTACAGTACTTATTTTTGTACTAATTTTATTGATTATAGTATTAAAAATATAATTTTACTTGTTATGTAGGATGTCAATGAAGAATGGATTTCAGATAAAACTAGATTTGCATATGATGGTTTGAAAGCGCAAAGATTGGTTACACCGATGATTAAAAACAGTGAAGGAAAACTTACTCCATGTGATTGGCAAGAAGCATTGTTAAAAGTTGCAAAAAAGTATGTCATTGATTATTTATTTTTAATAATTTTCTATGTAGTTTAATATTTAGCAAATATGATTGAGGTAGTTATTTTTTTTTCTTTTCCAACCATCTAGATTAATATTTATTGGTTCATTTGCATTTTACCTCTTTGAGTACCTGTAGATATTAGATGTTCATTTTTGTTGTGAAATATATTTATTACACTATCGTGATTTTGAAAAGTGATTAGGACTTAAAAATTCTTTAGAAAAGTGTTTTTAAAATGAAAATTACTTTTATAATGTAGAATTAATTGTTACTAAGGGATTTTTTTAAAAAAATTCTGATGAATGTTATCTAACTGAATTAACTGTTGATATTTTCCTTAACTACTTTTTGTATTATTGCTGTAATAAATATTTAAGATTATTCTGTACTTTTTCAATTAAAAAATTTTTCCGCTGAAAACTACTTTTATTGTTCTTTACAGATTACATCGGTAGCTCCTAATGAAATTGCTGCTGTAGCTGGGAGTTTAACTGATACTGAGGTAAATTTTAATATAATTAAGTATATTTCTCTTAAATATTACATTTTTTATAAATTATATACCTGTTGTCATTTTATATGAGAGTAATTTAATATGATTCAAAGGAAGGGTACAGTACTTTGAAAGAAAATAAACTGCTTTTTAATGTATGGTAAACATTCTGAGATTATACTCGTTGTATTGTGCAACTTTTTCTTCTGAGATTGAATAATTTTCATGTTAAATGAATCCAGGTTCTATATAACAAGAAATGTATTGTTTCTTATATAAGTATAGAAATTTATATTTTAATTTAGTACTGCAAATATTTTCTGATGTATTCAAGATATTGTTCTAATAATTTATGGTTAATAATATTTGTTTTCGAAAAATTAGATACACAAATGAAAACTGTGAAGTATGAAAATATTAAGAACATATCTTGTTTCTGCAAAATTATTTAATTCTGAAGTATATAAATTTTTTCTCTGTAATTCCAAATTTGGTGTTGATTTGTTTTTAAACCAACTAATAATAAAGTTTTATTAGGTGGATGAGGTTTTATATTACATTGCAATTATCAATAGCAAATTTTAATCAATAGTAATGTGCATGTTCAATGTTATTTTTGGTTTATAAATAAAATTAAATAAAGAAAGATAATTGAAATTTTGTTGTATGGTTTTAAGTATTTATTTTTAATTAAAAATAATAAAAAAATAATTTTTTTTTAAAAGATGGATTCTATATAATGTCATTTATACACAGGCCTTGGTTGCACTAAAAGACTTTCTAAACAAAATTGGGTCTGAAAGTCTTTATACAGAAGAAAAGTTTCCAGTGGATGGATCAGGGTAAATATTTTTTTTTTTTTTATTGGTGTAACTGGAAAAACTATCTAAAAAAAAACTGTATTTTTATTTTTTTTTTTGCCACATTATTTTGATAACAGAAAAAAATATATATATATACACTGGTGTGCAAAAATTAAGGACGAAGTCGAAAAATTAGCATATCAGCTGAACAAAGAGGCAGAGCGGACAGAAAGACCAATCAGGAGATTAAGTAAGGTGATGTACGGTAGCACATGCGCAGATATGCAGGTAGATGTAATGGGGGAGTGTCTGAGTAGTATAAAGCATGTTGCCGGTGTAAGATCAGTATTTCTGGCAAAGAGATTGCATGTCGTATAGCAGTTAAAATCACACCGAGTTGCTGCCTCAGCGAGAAATGGCGAATAATCAATCTGTTAGACGACATCTGGATGCTTTTACCCGAGGTCGAATCATTGGGAAGTTGGAGGAAGGCCGCAGTGTGGCAAGTGTGGTTGCAGAGTTCGAATTGCTCACAGCATCGTTTCACAACTTTGGAGACAATTTCAAACTACAGGAACAGCTATCTGGGGGTTCAGTAGTGGTTGTCCACGAGGAACCACACCTGCAGATGACCGGTACATTGTCTTACAGGCCTGAAGAAACAGGCGGCAGACAGCGGGAGAAATTGCTAGACACAAGACACAGGCGACTGGACGACCGACATCGCGTTTTACCGTGGCCAGAAGACTGCACGGTGGTGGTCTGTTTGCAAGACGCCCTGTACGGTGTGTACCTTTAACGCCTGCCCATCGGAGAAGGCCTTCTCTGTGGTGCTGGGAACACCGGTATTGGAGAGACAATGAGTGGGGACGAGTACTCTTTACAGATGAGAGCAGATTCAGTTTGAGTAGCGACTCTCCTCGCATACTCATCTGGAGAGAGCGGGAAGCCGCAATCATCCCTCGAACATCATTGAAAGGGATAGGTATGGAGGTCGCAATGTTCTCGTTTGGGGAGGCAACAGGCTTGGTAGTCGTACAAACCTTCACATCTTCGACGCAGGTTCAGTCAACGGGACCCGTTATTGTAACGAGATTCTTCTTCCATATGTGCATCTTTTTAGAGGTGCTATGGGTCTGCAGTTCCTTTTCATGGACGACAATGCACCATGTCATTGCACAGTAGCTGCCGAACAGCTCTTAGAGAGTGAGGATATTGAACGTATGGATTGGCCGGCACGATCTCCGGATCTCAATCCCATTGAGCATGTATGGGATTTTCTAGGCAGATGCTTGACAGCTCGTACCTTACCACCAGTAACAATTCGGGAGCTTCGATTGGCGCTGCAAGACGAATGGGCAGCAATGCCTCAACTACTCATTGACACCCTCATTCTCAGCATGGGCAGACACTGTGAAACCTGCCTAGCAATCAGGGGAGATCATATCCCCTACTGAAGACCGAATGTTTCTTGCTGGACACCCATCACAGGGATGTTTTCGGCCTTCAGTCACATTGCGCTCCATGCTACTTTTTCAATCAAGCTTCTTTTTATCCCTCTGATTTCTCTTTTAGTAAGTGTTGCTTACATTACACATGTCCTTATGTATTGGGGATCTTACGGTATTAAATGTATTGATTTGGAAAGCTTTTGTACAAAGTTATTTTGAAAAAAAACCATCTCGTCCTTAATTTTTGCACACCAGTGTATATATATCTTGAAATTTATTAAAATTTTTCCCCTGCACTTTATATATATTGATGCATCACTAATTAAGTAATTTCGAAATAGCTATGGATTCATATAATTAAAATGCATAAAACTTTAAACTAATAATTTTTATCACATTTTATTTATTAAGGATTGAATCCTGGCTGTGAGTTGTACTAGGTCTCATATAGTGTTATGCTATGCAAAGCAGTTAAAACTTTTTCCAATCTAAGTTAATTCATGATCTCAGTTTTTTTTTTCACTTCATACATTATATACTAGTTATAACCTCTCTGTTTTACTGTAAAAGGTTAGATATAATAACACTTTTTCAAAGCTCTACTTCCTTAAAGAAGGTGTCCAGTATTAAAATGTATAGCTTTTAGTTATCTCTCTGATCAATTTATCTCTCTGACTCGGAAGGACAAATATGTTAGTAATTATCATCAGCCAATAGAGTAATGCTCCCATTTTGCTCAAAATAGAGGTGGGCATGGTAGCCTAGTGGTCAAGGTCACAGACTTGTGATTGACGTGTCATGAGTTTAAGTATAGTACCGCTGAAGACCCACTCTGTAGAAGGGGCCAATACACAATAAATATGTGAGGCTCAAACATCTTCCTATTGGCATGGTGTGAAAGTTAAGAAAGAGGGGTGCCAACTCATTACTTGACTTGACCATGGTTCAAAATATATGAGGTTCGTAACCAACAGCCCTGGTGCTGCTTTGTGGCATTAATATAATTCTCACTCTACAAAACAGGAGTTTCTGAAGCTTTATCTTTAGTAAATGATTAAGGAAGCTTAAAATTTTAGAATTCTTGGGTGTTATCCAAGGGAAAATTGCTTAAAAAATATAGATTATGTATAATATATGGTTTACATATATGCACACACACAACAATTTGATGATTTTTTAAAAAATTTCTGCTTATTTTTCTAATTAAAATTTAATGCTTATATATATATATATATATATATATATATATATATATATATAAATTTAATTTCATGTATTTATATACATTTCTAACAGATTTATTTTTCTAATCTTGTAAATTTAATTTTTAATAAATTACAATTTTTCACGCCTTGTAATTTAACTTATTACAAGTTATTTACTTATGTCACTTATTGTAATTTAACTCTAGTTATGCTCTGCACATTTATTGTTCGACTTTCCTATTAAGATAATTTCTTTTTAATTCCAAGGGAAAATTATATTAAATTTTTTTCACTTGAAAGTTGAATTTTATTATCATGTGATGCTTATTGGTTAAATCATGCATGGATTTACAAAATTTTTAAAATGTCTTATTTGTTCTTTTTTGTTACCTAATTATAGATGACTAAGAATAAGTCAATAATCAGTGTTGATGTACTGCTTGTTATGTTTCTGGGTTGTTTTTCCTTTTTTAAGGTTATGTTTATCTCTTTGTAAGTATGTTGAGATAATAAAACAATAAAAGTAGTTTTATAATTATAATTTGCTTTTATTTTTACACTTCAAATGCTTTTAAATATCTTTTTGGACATAACTATATAAAAAGCATGACCGTAAGTCATTTTCTCATAGAACAATGTTGCTGTGAAGAATTTCTTGAAGCTTAGTAAACATATATGTGTTTATTTCAATATGATATCCCTTTGCTTCATAATTGGAATCAATAAATAAATTGTATTGGTTGCATATATATATATATATATATACTGCTGAATTTTAATTTCTTACTTTCAGTAGTTAATCATATGCTTTTCATTTGAATGCAAGATTTTTTGTCTCCTTTTTTAAATGGAAGAATCTGAATTTTTAAAATTAATATGAATTCTTAAGTTTTTAGATTGAATATTTAGTGACTATTTCTGCATATTACTTCAAAATAATAATAATAAACTTTTCATGTTTTCTTAGATGTGATTTGCGAAGCAGCTATTTGTTAAATGGTAGGATTGCTGGTGTAGAAGAAGCTGATTTACTTGTTCTTATTGGAACAAATCCACGATATGAAGCACCTATATTTAATGCTCGAATTAGGAAAGCATGGATGCACAAGGAATTAGATGTTGCTCTAATTGGACCCAAACTTAATTTAACTTATGACTATGAAGTAAGTATACTTGGAAAAAGATTGTTTTCAATGCTTATTTTAATTGTCATTATAAAAATAGAGAAAATATGTGAGTGTATATATGTGTATTGAAAAAATTTATGTATTTCTGACAATCATATTTTGTGGAGATATTTTTATAATATACAATTAAGTGACAAATTGAAATTGTGTTATTAGCAAATTATACATATTTCAAATCATACAGCTAATGGTAACCGATTGCATTTATCACTTTTTAAACCATTGTTTATGTAATACTGCATTGCTGTAGTTTGTCCTGATTCAATAGTTAATTATTCTGTTCTCTGGCTGATATGATAGAAAATTTTTCTGTCTAGTTGAAAGTAAATCATTATATAATTAAATTATCAGATGATAAATATATATTTGCTTTATATATATATAGTATTAAAATGCTGGCAGTTCCACCCTGGATTTTTATGATGCAAAAAATTAACAGTGTCTATGTTGTAAGATTATACTGCATATTAAAGATCCTTAGAATGCCTGTTTAGTTTTGGTGCTCTCAACAAAATTAAATTCCTAGTACAATTTCACATGGTCAGAATTCAGGTACCTCCCTTTGGGGAGGAAACTGGGCTTAAAAATTATGTTGTGGCAATTGGTATATGCCTGTAAGATGCTGCACTAAAAATGATGCAGGCTCTTGAGAATGTATCAGGTCTGTAATGGTAAAAATACCAATCCATAACCCCATTTAAAAAAGTATTGAAATTCTAATTTTATTTTGTCAATATGTCAGTGTTAAAATTTTAAAAATATACGAATTTGAAGGTTTAAATCTATTGTGCCAGTTACAAAAAGAAATAACTTTAAACTCATCAATAAATATTTCATGAAAAAAAAACAATTTCACTGATTAGTCTTTGTTGTTGATAACATTTTCTTTTTTAAAATGCTTACAAAATATTTGAAAGTAAAATCAAATTTATTTTTGAATAAGCATGTTTCTCATATTAATATATATATATATATATATATGTCATGATTTTAAAGACAGAATCAGATTAAAGTTTAAAAAGGAAGGTCTTCATTCTATCGTTTCTACATCTATTCTGACGCTACGAGCAGGGAGTAAAAAACACGCCATGGTGGGGGGTTTCATGTGAAAAACATCTGGTAAGTGTTGCTGCTTTGAAGATGGTGCTTGCAAGTTAATGCTGACATATGTTGACTATTAAATCTAATGATCTAGAATAAGACATGTTTATTGGCTAGGCCATATGTTCGGAAAACATAAATGGGTGATTAGTTTGATACTTGAAAATGGGAGCTGAGACAGATGAATCAAATGCTAGATAGGGAATTTAATTTTTAATCTAATTTAATTATCCTTACATTTGCCCCCCAATTTTAAAAGGGAGTCATGGTGTGGTTTTTTCTCTCTTTACAAACTTAATCAATTTTCAACAAACACAAAACAATACATAGTTATTTAGAAAGACATATTAAACACAGTAGAAATTTTTAAGCAAAAGTAATACTAAAATCAAAAAGCAATACAATAAACGAGAGAAACTGTAACAACAAACACAGTAAGGACACTTCCAACATATTAATTGATAAACATGACTTTCCATACATATAAATGAAGATTAGCTTGTTCAAATCTATTCGAAATCTAGAATAAGAGCTCACGTTTCCTCCTATTCCTTCATAATAATAGATTCGTATTATAGCTGGTAGATATTTTACAAAAAATTATGTTGGAAAATAATATATCAAACAATAAGATAGTAAATATAAAAATACATGAAATCATACAAATGTTAAAATAATAATTTTGTATAAAAAATCTACTCTGGCGCCATCGTAGTAATACCTTATATTGTTACACATATTTTGCATATATAAAATACATTTTTTAAAAAAAGATAAAAAAAAATTTATTGACACTAATAAAATGAAATTATTAATAATATGAAAACGGTGTATAACACACAACTTATATGCACTATTCAACACAATAAACAATATTTTATTTCATATGCGTTATAAAACATAAAAATTATAAGAATATAGGAATAAAAGAATACAGGAATATAAGATCACTTTTTTATTATTTTTGAGTCGGAAAAGTGGACTCACTTCAATACTAACTTTTAGTATATATGAAAATTTTCTCAATATTCACTGTAACTTAACAATATTGCATACAATATTTTGAATCTTTCCGTAACGTTCTAAAAATTCTCGTTTCATAGACAAAAATTCTTGATTTTCTCCTACATCACACATTCACTAATATAAACTGTATCACCTTACTTAATTTTGAACACATCTCTCTGAGAAATCTGCGTCATTAACTCACAGATGTTCAGGGATGCTGATAAGAAACAATGAGAGGTGTACATCAAACTAAACAAGTTTGTCCTCTTAATGTTTCGAGACATATACAAAATTATAATGATTGTATTCTCCCTTATCCACTGTATAATATCCAAAAATAAACTTCAAGTTATTAAATTAATTTTAATTTTAGATAAGGAAAATTTCGAGAAATAGTGAATCCTGATATATGGCCAGTATATCAAAACACACAATTTCAAAATAAAAAAATTAAATGACATGCAATAAGATTACTGCTGAATAAAATAATTAACAAAACAATTGAATTCAATGGAGAAAAAGAATACAACTTGACTTTACTTTTGTTTCTTATAACAATCAATCTCTCTAGTATTAGTTCTCTCATTAGTCATTTTTCTAAAAACTTAATTTATATCTTTCACTTTAAAACACCAATTTCTATCATAACTCTTAACTCATTTGATATCTTAAGATAAAATTATGAAAAGTATATTAAAATTTCTCAAAATTTTGTATGACTAAACCTATATACTTTGTTTTCTCAATTAAAATATAAAGAAAATATCTCATTTATAACACAACTATATTATAAAAATTAAATACCATATCATATCATATATTATTCTTTTTCGCAAAGTTCTGTTCAACAAAACTCAGTTACTTCAATGTTACTACAATTGGAAATATATAATCTAACTGACCTCCACTTTGCAGCGGCTGAAACATTTGGTGAACGGCAATCCAGATGTTGTTGTCACTTTATTTCACTAGTAAAATTTTATTCATTTATTTTTTCTTTCATGTTGATACTTCACTATTTCACAGTATTACCGTGCAGACTTTCCGGCGAAGAAGATTTTTTCCTTTTCTTTATTTTTCTCTGGTGGAAAAGAGTGATGTCTTTCATCACGAAGTTTGGGGATTCATGCTTCTCTTTTGGTTTTGTTTCTTTTTTCGTCATTTGAAAGTTGGTTCTTTCATGGCAAACTTGCTGGTCTCTTCAGCAACGGTAGAAACATCGTTCGGCGGTAAACACTGCATTCTTCTCAGGGGTTAAGAGCGATGTTCTTCCGGGGATCACTAGCGGGTTTTTTTTTTCTTTTTCTGTACCGTTTTTTATTCTGGAAATCCGACGTCTTCAGCATATTGCCATATGGTGCATTCGGTGTTCCGTCAAAATCTCCATATCAGTTATTATGGTCGCTGGCTTTAGTTTTTATATTAAAATTATTTTATAAAAAAGATTAGTTTTTTACGTTAAGATTTGAAATTTAGTGGCAAATAAAATCCTGCCGGCTTTAATTCTGTCATGATTTTAAAGTCAGAATCAGATTAAAGTTTAAAAAGGAAGGTCTTTATTCTATCGTTTCTACATCTATTCTGACGCTACGAGCAGGGAGTAAAAACACGCCATGGTGGGGGTTTCACGTGAATAACACGTGGAAAACATCTGGTAAGTGTCGCTGTTTTGAAGATGGTGCTTGCAAGTTAATGCTGACATTGGTTGACTATTAAATCTAATGATCTAGAATTGGACATGTTTATTGGCTAGGCCATATGCTCGAAGACATAAATGGGTGATTAGTTTGATACTTGAAAATGGGAGCTGAGACAGATGAATCAAATGCTAGATAGGGAATTTAATTTTTAATCTAATTTAATTATCCTTACATATATATATATATATATATATATATATATATATATTTGGTTATAGTTATTACAGTTGAAATTTTATAATTTGAAGATAAACTTTCTGCAATCACTGAACTTTCCAGAAGTATTTAATCTTGAGTGGGTGGACTGTATAAAAATGGATATCATTTAAATAGATTAGGATACAAGAACAACAAATGCATAACTGTATAGTTGTATGGAGTGAATTTTCATACTTAATGTAATATTTATGCCTAAATGTATATTAGATTTCTGTCCACCTTTCAATTATATATTTTTATCCTCTTATTCAACTAGACAGGTGAAACTGTCAATATATTATGTAAGTTATTTTGGGTATTACTATGATTAGATAGAAAATGAAATGGAATTCCACTATATTTTTTATGCAACTAGATAAGACTCATTGTAAACACATTGGAACAAAAAAAATTAATACATTCTTTTTATTCATCATTAAATTTCTCCCTAGTATGATGAGAATTTTTTCTTAAATATGCTACTTGTTTAATTTAGGATCACATCCATATGAAATTTAGTCCATACCATAATTAATCTTTCAGTGAAACCAAATTATGGAAGTACTCATATTTTCCTTTCGTATCATATTCTAAAATATTCTAGTGACCGCTGTAACTGAGTGGTCATGGTTGCAAACTTGGGGTCGGCATTGCAGAATAAATTTCAGTTCTTATGCTTCTGAGAATTCTCCATGTAGAGGCACTGGTATTGTTAAATCTGTCAAAGATCAAACTCCTCATGTTAATATAGTTTGGAAGTTTGGAGAACAAGGTGTCAACTCAGATGTCACTCTTTGTCCTTTGACCAAACTTCAAAAGTACAAAATCCATCACCAATAGCCCTTGTGTTCCGCAGTGTGACATAAATCAATCATTCCAACATGTCCCAAATTTACTCAGTGGTATTGAGATCTTTTGAATGTATTGGTCATGTGAGATGCGAAACATCTGTCTTTTTTTTATCTAACCAATTTGTGTATTATACAATGTAATTTAGTTTGTAGTATCTCAATACTCAGTAGCAGATCAGTAGTAATATAGTAAAACTTACTTATTCTACCCTTGTGATATCTAGCTATAAATATTCAAATACATTTCACCATTCAACTTTTGAAAAACTTAACTTGTTTAGTTTTTCTTCTAAAAATGTTATATGAAACTTTATAACGTATATTTTATGAAGCATCTGTTCCTTATTTCTCTTGAATTTATATTAATCTGCATAATGCTTTTTAAAAAATGTGTTTTGGTTTAAAAATGTTTGCTAATTTTTCAGCATTTGGGCGATTCACCAAATTTGCTTAAAGACATTGCTTCTGGACGGCATGAATTTTCTAAGGTAAGAATCAATTGTTTTCTTCTTCATAACTTTTTAATTTCTAGAATTCATGAAAAACAACACCTTTTTCTATCTGTTCATAAAACTATTTGACTAATAAAACATGATCATGGCCAATGCCATTAAAAATAATTCTTCTCTGAATGCTAAGAATTATCTGATCTTTTTTATCTCTGTACTTGGAACATAATGCATTCTTGCAAACTACTTGCTTTTTTACTATACTGTATTTTTAAACTTTCTTTAAGCAAGACTGTTATTACTAAATTGAAACCGCATACTCTATTGTGTATTAACACCAAATTTTTTGGTACATTTCATCCAAGAACATATAAGGCTGTGAAAACATTATTTTATTTCCACTTATTACTTGCGCATTATTTTTAAAGTAAATTCTTATAATGATTATTTGCTGAACAGTGTATTTTAGTAAAAGAGGCATCTATTAAATAGTTTTTTGTTATGTATGTTATTCTTTAATTTTTTGAAAACCAAGTTGTATTTTTATTATTTATAAATAGTTTATAAAAAATTTTAATATTACATTTGCTTTTTTTTTTTTTTAGAAATTAGCTGCTGCTAATAGACCTATGATTGTCTTGGGTAGTGAAACTTTGCAAAGACCTGATGGTGCAGCAATGCATGCTCTTGTGCAGCAAATAGCTCTTAATTGTCAAAAGTCTGAAAATTGGAAAACATTGAACATTCTTCATCGTGTGAGTTATTTTGTTTATGTTTCTGATTTAAAGCATCAAAATTGGTTTATTTTCTTATTGTAACTGCAAGATTGGCTTAAAGAAAAATATGTAGGCTAGCTTTACTTTTAGCAAAGTATTTCAGTGCTGTTCCATTTTTTATTGCATATTTGTACATTTTTTTAATCTCCTTTCTTCAATTTAGTATCATCATTATATATCCTGAAATTTGTTTTAAATTGGAGGAAATGGTTATTCAAAGCATAATTTTAAACTTAAACACTTAAATGTATTTATTATTGAATTGGAACAATAATTTTTATTCCAATTGAATATATCAAAATCCCCCCAAATAATACTTTATCAAATTTTTTCCTATGAACTTAAAAGTTGAATTTCAATTATTTCATATGAAATCATTCTATTTAAAATTGCATAAATTTTATTAGCTTTTTAATAATTTTTATCTGTTGAAAAATGCACGCGTAAATTTCTAATTTCTAAAGCTTTGTATTTTAAAAACTATCATTCTGTCTCTTTTTCTGCCAAAGGAAGAGGAAGGAGATTTAAATTTTCATCAGTTCTAAAGTATGAGAAAGTTTTAATTCCAAATTATTGTAATTAAAATGTATTGAATTGTATTATGATTGCACAAATACTAAAAACCCTAGCTTTCTGCTTAAAAATGATGTATTCTCCCCCTTCCGTGGCCGCGGTAGCCGAGTGGTATAGGTATCGGACCGTGGCTTGCTTTGTCATGGGTTCGAGCCCAGTACCACTAAAGACCAGCCGTGTAGGGCAGCGATGCACGTTAAATCTGTCGAGAGCTGAAACTTCCTCCCGTTGGTGTGGTGTGGTAGTTAGGAGAGGGGGTGCCAGTTCAGGTGTCGTCCACGTCACTTGACCATGGTTCAAAATTACGTGGTCCGTCGCCAAAAGCCCTCATGTAGCTGAACAGTGCGACGTTAATATTCAATCAACCAATCAACCCCCCTTCCCATCCCTTTTAAAGTTATGTATGCATTAATTCTTGGTCATGAGGAATGGTAATGGAAGTCAACACAATTGCCTTTGGGATTTCAGCAATCATTTACTGAGTTACTTATTGATGATAACTACAATCATTCGTGCCCCAGTTACACATCAAATCATTTGCTAAAACACAAAAGGGACTGACTGAAAGTGTCATTCAGTTTTCAATTGTGAGAAGCAGTTGTAACAATGGCTTTTGTGAATCTCTGTCTCTGTTTGCTAAGTCACTTATGACTGCAGTTACTGGTGTCTCAGTTATACGTCAAATTTTTTATAAGAAGGCATCTGGCTGTGAATGCTGATCTGATCATCACCTTGTCCTTTCATTGTGTTGTTACTCTTGGTCTACTGATACTTTCTTAAAATTCTGTATGACCATGGTTCACCAATTCTGGTCACTTTCATTGAGTAATGGTCAATTCATTTGGGTCAAAGTAGCATCACTCTGATTCAAATGTCAAACTATTATGCTGGTCGACCAACTTGCTTCCTATAGTCTATTTTTGCGTGTCTCTCCTCTTTCAGATGGTAACATCTGCTCATTCTGTTGTGAATCCATCTGCAAATTATTGATATATTCTATGCAGGTAGATAAAATCAAATTCACATGTTCCTATGGAAGTTATGCTTTAGTATTGGAATGTCCTTTGCTTTATACACAATCTGGGTGCTCAACTGCAATTTGCTCAAGTTCCACTTGATTGGTCATTGGCTGCCCAAAGTTAATCATTTACATATTCTTTTGCAAGGTATATGCATAGTCAGTTTCATTCCCAATCCGATAATTCATTCCTAGTTTGTTAGATTTTATGTTTTGGATTGTATGCGGGTTAATACTGTTTTCATCTTAAAATATTTGGATAAAATATATAATAGTCGAAATTTAATCTTTAATTCTTGCCTGTGTATTTTTTGTATTTATTTTGGTTATTAAAAGTTTAATGCTTTAAATTTGTTTTAATGGAAATCATTTTTTTATAAATATACTAGTATTAAATTGGCTTTTAAGCATTTTTTTTTAAAATATACTTATTAAATTGGCTGCCAATTTTATAAAAATAATTAAAATCTTTTCAACAATAACTTCTTTGTATATAAATTAAACTTGAATTATAAAGTTAAAAGAGTAAAGTAAATGAGCTTTGCATTATATTTCAGGTTGCAAGTCAAGTGGGTGCTCTTGATGTTGGCTACAAATCAAATCCTGATGAAATAGAAAAATTACAACCAAAATTTTTATTTTTGTGTGGTGCAGATGAAGGTGTTATAACACGAGAAATGCTTCCTAAAGATTGTTTTGTTGTATATCAGGGTCAGTACTACATCAGGCATTTTTAAATTAGAATTTTGCATTTCTTTCTCGTAGTAGAATGTTTATTGTACTAAAATAAAATATTATTTCATGCTTAGTTGCAAGTAAATTTTTTTCAGGTATATATTTAGATTTATATGTATTATATTTTAAATCTTTTTCTTGATATTATTTCAAGGCTTTTGCTGTTATTTTTGAAAAATTCATTTAAATACCTTATTTTATTTTTTGTGTTTTCTTGTTTAATATTTCTTTTTACAATATTTGGGTATTAGTAATTAAAATAGTTGTTTATTTTTCAGAAAAAAAAATTGATAGATGTATTTATTTAATATAAAAGTAATGCTTAATGAATAGGTGTATGAGTTTGAGTGAGTGAGAGAGGAAGAGAACTTTTTTTGGCAGTATTAATGTAAAATCTAAACTATTCCAAAATTATAATTTTTGCGTGTTAAAATCTGTATATCAAAAACTCAGTACATCATTATAATAAAAATTAAGTTAAATATTTTCATTTAATTTTTGTCACACTGTATAATCTTTCATTAATATTTCCATTCAACAAGCTTTAATCATTCAAAAATAAATTTAAATATTGTAAAAGGGATAAAAAGCGTGCTTTTAGATTATATATTAATGCATAAATTCCTGTAATAATAACATACAGGAAAGCTAAAATATATGCTTAAAAGATAAATTATTTCAGTTTAAATATAATTCAGAAACACAATTAATAAATAATTATTGAATTATTTAGTTTTTAAATTTGTTTACTTAAAATATGTAAGGAAACAAACAAGGTACTCGACTTTTTATTTCTTTATAATGTTCCTCTTTTCAAAAATTTCCATAATATTAATATTTAAAAAGACTTTTTCCAAATTTACATTTCTTGTAGATATTGTTCAATTGATGATTTTGTTCAAACTTAAATTTATTTCAAATGTATATGAAAAGAAGTTAAATTATCTTTATATTATGTTATCTTTTGAAATGCTTATCCAAGACATACATTATAAAAATATCTACATGGCTATTGATCATACCATGTTCTTAATAAGCTCTGTTTATTCTCGCAATAGTTGTCTGAAAAAATTCTTTGCGATAACCTGATTAATTGATGATAAAATGTGGTAATTAGTGGAGCAGGATAAAAAAATAAAGATTTAAAATCGAGGAGAAAAAAATAATTTTCAAATCTTTGTTTGAAAAATTTAATTACACAAAACATAAATTAACTGGAAAATGTAGCAGGAATACTGAAGAATATAGCATTATTTTTTGTTAACAGGACATCATGGTGATAAAGGAGCAGAAATGGCTGATGTAATTTTGCCTGGTGCAGCATATACTGAAAAGCAGGCAACATATGTAAATACAGAAGGAAGGGCTCAACAAACTTTACAGGCTATTACACCCCCAGGAATGGCTAAAGAAGATTGGAAAATAATTAGAGCATTATCTGAGGTGGGTTTATTTATTAAATAATTTATTTTTAATGTATAATGTGAAATTAATTCTTCTTCTTTTATTAGTGAAGTCAGGGAAAAGTAATTTAAATCAATATAAAAATATATTTAAATAATGTTGCATTATTAAGATAATTGTAGTATATGAATCAGAATTTAATTTTTTGGGTTAGTTCATAACTCTATGAATACTACAATTTTAAATCAACTAAGCACGTGTGTTTGTTTTATATTTTATAACAGTAGCTTAAATTTCATCTTTGTTATTTGAGGCATATTGCGAGTATTACTTATATCTAAAATTCAAATGAAAATGTTGCTTGTTACATTATTTTTTTAAAAAAAACTATAATATTTTATTTTATATATCATAATATATGTAAGTTAAATTTATTTTAAAAAGCAAAAATAGCAAATTAACTGCTAGATGTTTTAAATAATAGTCCATTTCGGATTAATATCTTTTAAATGCTTTTTTAAATAATTCATTTAAATAATCTTCATTTCTTTCTCTTTACCAATAAGCATTTAAAAAATGTGATTTGTATTAACTGCAACACAATTTAAATCAATTTACAAGGTTCTGTAAATACCTCTAGCTTATAATTACAAAATTATACTGGTTTTCAATCTTTTGTTCCAATTACATCTTCAATTACTAACTTTTACTATGTGTCTGTTTCCATCACCCTTTCAAGAAAACCTCTCAAAATAGACTGGGTTCTTAAAGCATTTCAAAAGCAGGGGATCAGTTTTAAATCAATTTTCAAAATTAATTTAATTTACTAATTTTGAAAACTTTTTCTCGTGTTTTCTATTCGATGTAAATTAGCTATAAAATAAATATTAGTTCTAAAAAATAATACCATAAACATTTTCTTAATATTTATTTTTTGTTTCATTTTTTATAATTGTATTTATTTTTTAGCTTGCTGGACATAAATTGCCCTATGATAAATTATCAGAAATTAGGCATCGTTTGACTCAGATTGCTCCTCATCTCACACATTATAATCATGTTGAGGACTCAAATTTCTTAAATCAAAGCTCAGCTGTTGTATCAGTAAGTTCAAAGCATAATAAACTCTTTATTTTTCTCCTATTTAAGGATTATTAATTAGATTTCTCATTGAATATTTAATCTTTGTATGCATGTGTTTGATAATTTTTTACTTTTTTCATTTACTCTTATGTCTTAAAAGCAGCACAATTTTTTTTTTTTTTTTTTTTTTTTTTTATAGATTTGTATTCAGATTTATTTTTAAAATTTTGTTGTAATTTTAAAAATTTAGATTGTTTGTAATTTGTAAAGCTATTGAAAAAACATGGGCTTTAAATAATAATTAACTCTGGCTTAACTTTTTAATTATTCTGAAGTACCATTTTGTTTGTCGTATAAAATAACAAAGAAGATGTAAAAACTAGATGTTTTAAAATAAAATATTTTCCTTAAAAATCATGACATTCTAACATCAAGTAGTAGCAAAGTATCAAATTTTCTATGCACAAAGTATGAGTGCCATTCACAAAATATAGATAGTTTAATTATACAAATGCAAACACATTAATTACATATCAGAAGCTTCCTTTCTTTACATCCCTTTATAATCCCCTCCTACATTTAAACATTTAATGTATCCATTCACAAACTTCAGATTTCTCATGTTATACTCCAGTGCAATGGTCTTCAAATTGTGTTTTACAAAACCCTGAGTTTCCACGAATCACAATAAAAAAATCAAAAGAAAATTATAAATATGTATGAAAGAGGGATTCATAATCCCTATAAAGTTTGTATTATTACAAGTATCTATAGCTCACCACAGTCATTAAAACTGAAAGTTTTTATTTTGTAATACTTTTGTTGTTGTTGTTGAACTCATATTATAATATAATAAACTCATATTATAATATAATAAAATGAAAATTAAAACATTTTTTTTTTCTTTGCATGTGTTATCTGTTAGATTGTGAATGTTCTTTTGCTTACTATAATTTTAAATAATAGTATAATCTTTTGTAAAATTAAATAGATTTCTAGTGGAAAATGCAACTTTTTTCATTTGAGGGGGGAGGGAATTATCTATAATGAAAGAGATTTAACAATTTATTGACTTGTATACAGATACCCAAAACACCTCACACAGCTGTAAACATTTTAATGTCATTCAGAACAACGTATTTAAGTGAAAAATATTTCTCAATGGGAGTGTCTACAAAAACTATGTATAAAAAATGAAATATGACTGCAATAGTTCCAATAGACCTCGACAGATTGTGTAAAAAATATTGGCATTTATCCCAGTTGCTAGATGGGTAGTAGAAACTTTAATCACAAATATATATTAATAACTAAATTATACTAAAAATATTAAAAAATTTTAATAACAAATACATTACTTTTTAAAAATTATCTTTACATAGTGTACCTATATGACATGTTGAACTGATTTAAATACTATTTTAAGATATATACTTCTATGTCTGTGTGGAATAGGGTTCCCCCAAAACACCTTATAGTTCTAATGGTTCCTTGAAAAAGTTTGAAAGACCACTGCCCTAGTGCATATTCAGGTCATCACAGTTGTCATGTCCTTTTATGTTAAGAAAGTCTGTAAGTTTTTGTGAAAAGAAATAATGCTGTTCAACCTCAACTCACAGTGTTATAAACACAATTGTTATGGAGACCAGTTGGCTATGAAAAGAGAAAGACCTGTGCAGTGGAATTAGATATAGTATTATAAGAGCATTTGTTTTTTACATTTCAATATTGTTTACATCTAACTAATTTTGTGTGTAAATTGTATCTGCTAAGTAAGTGTGTGCAATTTTATTAATAATTACATTGTTACGATCCTTTACTTACTATTAATAATGTAGCACTTTATTTTACATCGAGTATTACTTTATTACACAATAGATTATTTTATACTTATAAAATTATTTTTCTTTCTGTTGCTTAGGACCAGCCTCTAAATATTGATTCAAGTGTAATAGATACCCAATTGAAGTTTTTGAAGGATTTCTATATGACAAATTCTATTAGTCGAGCATCTGCTACAATGGGTAAATGTGTCCAGGCAGCAGAGAAAATTGCTTCTTCTTAAGTTTTAGAAAATAATTTAATTTATAAGATTTAACTGTTATTGTTGGACATCTTGTTCAAAGTTAATTCAAGCATCTTTTCTCTGTACACCAATCTGTTGTATTATAATTGTGCAGAAAAAAAATGAACTAGAAATAAATATGTTTTAATATTTGTGGCTTGATGTCTATGTTTTATTCTGATAGTGGATATTAATGTATTTTGTTTTTTTAGTGTTATCAATTTTATTTTGTTTACATTTCATATCTTTAAATGTAATTTATCTTTATGGAAGTAAAATATTCTTGTAATATGGCTTGAGTCATTTTTTTGTTTAGTTCAAGTTGAATGTGTGCAGGATTCTGTAATAATTAAATTTTTAATCTTAATGTGTTTTGAAAGTACAACAAATTTTGTAATTTAGTGTACAATTTTGCAAGATAACAAAATATTTTAAATATTGCTTTTAAAATGTATGAGGTATGTCTTCTTTAGTCTTTTGTATCACCCAATATTATTTTATATTATCGCCTATATGGTGCCACAAAAAGAGTGATACCAGCTCCATGTACTAGGTCTGCAACCGTAAAATTTAATTAAATCCACAGCCCCATTGGATAAAAAAAAATTTTTATTTTAAAAGAAAACAGACACACGTAAGAAAAATATTGTGTGGTGAATACGATATTAATTGTTCTTACCTTTGATTTTCACTTGCATCTGATTAACAAATGAAAGCAGTCAAGTGATCGCGAAGGTTATCATTCATGCAGGTTAATGCTTTTCAGTTTTAACATCAGATAGTTACACTTGCATTCTTTTCCTGGAGAAAATTATTTTTTCAATATTTAATTAAAATTTTTAAACTTCATATATTTTTTTTTTATTTAGATGCTTTCTAAGAATCGATAGATCATATAATAATCACTCTTTCAACAGCTTTAGTATTCCAATTAGAAGTAACTTTAGTGCATCTTCTGATGCAAATTCCTGATGTTTGGTTCCTGTTACAAATTTTTCATGCAATGTTATTTTTTATTACGATAATGTGCTAATTTCTAACTATGCACTTAATTTTAAGTATGGATACATATCGTCAGTCTAATTATCAGACTGCGTAACTCCATCTGGGATGCTAATTTGATACAGTAGGGCAAGGTGTCAAGTTGTTGTTTATGTTCGCTAAGATTCAGAAGGAAAATTGAGTTGTTTTTATGTTTGCCAAGATTCAAGTTGTTGTTTTATGTTCGCCAAGATAGACGGTTATATTACAATATGGTTTACTTTGATATTTTTATCTTGCAATATTGTTACAAATTTTGTGTAAAGTATGTTTAAAATAGTGTAAATAATTTATATCTGGAAGTGTAATACATTCTGTTGTATTTATTTTATTTTAAAATCTTGCCACCACCTCTCCCTTCGAAATCTAGTTTTATTATGAAATAAAAACAGTGCTTACACTGATCGAAGGAATAAATTAAAAGCGGAGCGCGCACTGGGGCATGGCATAGACAAAACAAAAGTAAAAGCTAAGCAGTCATTTTGGATTTCATGTAACCTGACAACAACTGCTGCTTGGTGTGATTAAGGAATCGCACCAAAAATGCGCTGGGCGCGTTGCACTCCTATATCAAATCAGTTACATTGGTGGAGTTATGCAGTCTGATAATTAGGCCGATGATATCATGATATTTATATTCTAGACAGCAATTTTTAAAAAATTTAGAAGTACATAAAACTTATATAGAAATTTGTTTTTATCTGGTCATATTCCATGTTAGTTCGAGATTGATTGGATGTTTAGTTTATTTATAACTGGTCATAAATTGAATTTTTTTTTTATTTCTTATATCTTAGTTTTATTTTATACACATGTTTAAAAAAAATAATTACAATTATTGTTATATTCTGATTTAGAAAAATTTAATTTTTAAAGAATTAGATGAAATTTTGAATCAAAGTGATTGTATTTCTGTTGATTCAATCTAAGAGAGCTCTGAAGATGTAGTTGATATATTTGTTGAAAATGAAGACAAAGAGGGTGTAAATGATACTACAAGAGATAAGACCTGTGAAGTAAAAGCTATATTACAACTTTTTTTTTTCTGATGTTTGGTATGATAGAATAAGACCTTTCCACCTTGATTTATGGCAGACATATTTTTGCATTTGTTAGATATGCATTAAAATGTAGATATGAAGGTTGCAAATCTAAAAGTTTTGTCATATTAAATGCAAAATCTACCTTTGCATAAAAAAATAGTTGTTTTGAAAAATTTCGTTTTTCATTATTTTTGCATTTTTCCATTAAAAAAAATTATTAAATTAGAGGGGCCGATAAAATTGAATTTTTTTTTTTTGTTTTATTGTTGCTGTTAAGATTGGAGGTACACATATGTGTACTTCTCAGTGTAACCAAACTATTTATAAAAAATGTAACTTTTTCTTTGCATTTTGACTTCTAAAACTGTTAGAAAAATCAAGCCACCAATTTTTTTTTTTTTTTTTCTGTTATTCTTTTAAAAAATTAAAATGTGGTTTGACTATTCTTTAAGGTATAATCACTTGCAAAAGAAATAACTGTTAATAATTGAATTTTCTAAATATTTAATTGCAATTTATTGGCATAAAATTGGAATATTAAGTATAGAATAGCGTCACGAAAAAGACGTTTATCCTCTGCCTCGTACCACACAAAGTGTTTTTTTGCTTTTAATACTTTAAGTTATGTTCCATAATCATTTTTAGTAGGTGAAACATAGTTAAACATTTTCAATACTTATTTTTTTTGTTCTAAAAGTATATGGAATTAATAACATATATTTCCATTTAAATTTATTTTTAATTAAAATTGACTTCTGAATAATGAAATGGTTCTTCCAAACATTATAAAGGAATGCATTCTATATTAAATGAATTATTAGTGTAGATGGAGTTATAAAGATTGATGTATATCAGTGTTTTTCTTGATTAATTGCAGTTAGTCATTTACAAATATTAGGACAAGTTCAAAAAAACAGACAAACGGTGACAAAAATATGTGTAGCATATATTTTCACTTCTTTTGTTTTTTATAATGTGCAGTTTTGGTATTAATTGTGTTTTGGGAGTGAGAAAAAAATATTTGAGAAATTTCTTTGATGAAAAAACCATTATGTTTGGTGTTGTTTGTAAATGGTTTTGTGTGTTTTTAAAGCATTTTTTCATAAAAAAAAGTACAAAAATTTTGCTATTTTAATCAAATTTATTAATCTTTAATCATTATTAATAATTAATTCAGCACTTAATCATTACAAAAACTATTTAAAATAAATATCACTAAACATCAGTATCCTAATCTTGACAGTAGATTAGAATCATAATTCCTGTAACCAGTAAATCCAATTTGCAATTAGTATGTAATAAAACTAAATCAATTTATAGAAGAAATTTTGTAATTTTATAGTCTTAATACTTAAAATCAAATCCATCTAATTTTTTACCATAGTGAGCCGAAGTTCTTATTGTTTTTTATGTAAGTTGTGATGTTCCTTCCCTTGGAAGAACATCTCTAAAGTATCAGCGTGAGCTAGAGGCGTAGGATTAACGAAAGGACTAGGATCAAACATCTTAATATGAGTTTACTAAGATATTCAACTTAAATCTTTAACAAATTAAATTATAATAATTAATATGAGAGAATCTATGATGGCAAAATATGCAACACACAATATATATATTTATAATAAGACTTAATCTAATAGACCAGTATCAATAAGTGAATCGCCTAATCTCCGATTATATTAAATTATCAATCCTACCTTATTACAGCTTGGAGCAACGATCAATCTTGTTATATGTTTAATCTTGTCTTTGTATGCACTGGTGTGCAACTTGGCCGTTTCATATATTTGATCACTAATATCTTGTATTCACATCACGCAAAACTCATTCAGACTTGAACCACAAACTGTAATAGCCATCAACTGCCACAAACTAACTTCAATTGTCAAACATTACCTTACATTGCCATCCCGTTTACTCTAAGTTCTGATATTTAAACGTTTGTTCATTTGCATCTTTTATTCACACTTCACTTCCTGGATTTGGTTGGAAAAGAGTTGCCATTAATTCTGGCCCAAAGAACCCAAAAGGCATGTTAAAGAAAAGACGTGTGAGGCGTCACAAAGTTTTAAAAAGTTACCTTGCTCACCATGTATCATAAATGAAAAATGATACATTATCTAATCAGTTAGATATGTGTATCGGAATGTTTGTAAACACTTTTGGAATTATGCTTGTGGACTGATGGAATTCTATTTTTTTTCTCATCAGGAAGAACATAAAAAATTCAATCATGGGGAATGTTTACACATTTTTTAAACAATTTTGGGGGTTTTCTTTAAATATTTATAATGTAAAGACTAGGTTTTTAAGTTTCATCCTGATAATCTTGTTTCTGGTCTGCAAGTTTGCATTGTGCCAATATATATATATGTGTGTGTGTTTCCTATTTACCATTCAACTTTTATTTTTCATAACGTATTCTAATCTTATATTAAGCAGCGAATTACTCAAAAGATATTCTAAACATAACATTTTTAGCTCATTAAATTTTATAGTATTCATATATAAGCTTCCACGCTTCACTTTCCAATTGAAAACATGAACCAAAAATGTCATTCAACAGTTTCTGAAAATAAGTATACAGCCCAATTAAAATCTTGTCACTTGTTCTTTTTCTCTCATTAAAATATTTATCGTTGATTAAGAAATGAATTTGTTTGTGTGAAAGTATTAAATGTAAAACATTTTCTGTTTGTGTGAGTTCAGTTTAACATTTTTTTTTTGTCTCTTTTTTCTTTTCTTTTTTTTTTTTTTGTTTTGTTTAATCCATTGTTAGAGAAAACCTGCAACAATCATAAAACTTTTACTGAAACGTTTTTTGCATTCTCAGAACCAGATTCGGTCGGACGTTGATCGTTATATTTCATCTCGACATGAGCCTGTGTTTGGCCCTGGCCTATCAAAACTCTTGTTTTTCTTTTCCGGGATTGTAATCCCTGTGGTAAATTGAGATCATATGGTCATTCTTGTTGCTTTTGAAAAATATTTGTTATTGTTCATGTACCATTAGATATCATTTAATTTCATTGCATATGCATGAACAAAATGTTGTGTAAATATTTTTGTATTTTATTAAATTACAGTCCACTTCATTTAATACACTAATTTTTAATTGCTGCACCATAATTTACTACAACATGCATCTTTTTCAGCATGTTTTTAATAGAGTATATTTTTATTTATTTTTTGTGGTTGCATTCATTTAAGTAAATCTATACTTCATCCTGGATAAAAACATATTTTTCAATGTACTTCATGTTAAATAGTTTTCAAACTGAGCCTTACATACAGCAAAATGCTTTAGCAAAAGAAATGAACATTGTCTTTAATTTTTTTTTAAGTTGTACATCTTGATTTGTTCTGTGTAGTGTTCATATAGAGATTTATAATGTATTTCTTATGTAAAAGTAATGTTTAATTACTTTTTCCTTTCCAGTTAACAATCTTCCTTTGTTTGCATTTTGAAATTTCCATACATTGTATCTAACAGTGTTTACTCTAGTTATGGTATAAGAAAATTTCTCCTCAGAAAGCATAAATCCTTATCTTTCAGTCCCCGATTTGCTTACATCTGCTATTTTGGAAGTATCATATAATAATCCGAATTTCAAATTGTCAGCTGTTAGGAATTGCAAACATTTCTACAAAACATTTGCGTCGAAATTCTTTATCCAAACTCTTCTAAAAATGTGTATCTGGGCTGTGAATTTAAGAAGTATTCAGCTTTCATCTCTTTAAGAAAAAAACATTACAAAAATATATATTGTATTTTTATTAAGTACTGGATCTGATTAAACTACATATTCTCTATAATTTTCCATACATTTGTATGAATTAAAATTTTCTGAAAGAAAATCATTTCTTTCAAATATAAAATCATCGTTTACTTTTTAAAAGAAGGAAAAATTTCAGCATATATCCTATTTTGATATTTTGTTTCGATACTTTTAGGGAAGAGGAAGTAATATATTCTTGTAAAGTAATTTTCTTAATACTGAAAAGGTAAGTTTGAATGTCAGTCCAATAGTACTTAAATGATTGAAATTTGTACTGTTAAGAAGTTATACATTTCCAAGAGTTAAAGATAGCGGAACAATTTTTAATTGCTATGCAAACATCCATGACAGTGCGAAATTCCAATATTTTGTAAAAAAATTCCTTTAACTTGAAAAAATCCTAAATACTTTTACTGATTTGAATATTATCTAATCAGCCTAGATTCAAATAATGTCGAAACTATGTTAACTTCAGTTCAGTTCTGGTTTTGTGGGATATGGAGCAACAAAGGCTATATATATATTATCCCCCTTATGTGTATTTAAGAAGTTTGTTCTAGTATCACTTTTAAATGAAAGAATTTGAAAGTAAATTATTTTATTTAAAAAAGTGAGTCGCGTATTACTTTGCTGGGAAATAAAATATTTTTAAATCCTTTAGGAACAGGACAGAAAAACCCTTTTTGGCTTTAAATTGAAGAAGTAATTTGAACAAATGAGGAGAAATCTCACAAAATGTAATTATTAGAGCTTTCAAACCAATTATCCATTTTTTGCTAAAATGTACCTAATCATAACAAGTAATATATATAAAAAAATTTAAATCAATTTCTACTTTGATCAAGAAAGAAAAATTTTTATCTCAGCTACTTTTCATTAAATAGTTACAATTATTATAAATATGACAGAATCACAACATTAAATGGTAATTAATTTTTATTAATTAACATTAAAGTATCGTATTGTCATCCAAAACAATCGAGTATATAAAATTTCTGCTCAAATGAATACTTTAAAACGTGAGAAAAAAACTTTTTCAAGTTTAACCAAGTCGCCCAAAAGGATGCTAACGTGGTTGTTTTTGTAATTATTTAAATACTTCATTTTAATCAATTAATAATAATTAAATTACTGTATTGTCATCCAAAATAATCATGTATATAAAATTTCAGCTCAGTTGAGCGCTTTAAAATGTATTTTTATTGACGATTGAAAATTCCACCAAGAGAAATAAATATAGAGAGAGTGTGAGCTAATAGTAGGAATTGAAAAGCCGGGTTTTAGCAAAAAACCGAGTGTTAATTATGTATTTTTTTCCATGTGATAAATATTCTATTATTCATTGATTATATTGTAATTCATTTAAATTCAAATGAAAAAAAAAGGTATATTGCATTAATTGAGCACACTATGTTTTAAAATATTAAAAATATAGCGAGGTAAGTGGAATATAGATACCAACAAATTTAGAAAGAAAACAATATTTTTTTACATTGCGGTAAAGAGTTTGTGATGTAACAACTGCGAAAATATTAAATATTCTCAAATAAATATCTATATAATATAATGTGTACTGGGTATAATATATTTTAAGTAAGTATTATAAATGCACTAGCTCATGCACACATCGATTCAATCATCGTTTATAAACATTGGAGATTTTTCGACTAGGGGTGATATCTGTATTATATTACAGTAGAACGTCGTTTATCCGAACGTTTATTATCCTGAGAGTCAAATATCCGAACAAGTTTTTTCAGACCTTGCAGCGAAAAAACCAAGGTGTACAATGGTACAGCAAAAAATAAGTGATAATTTTCCACAATAAAGGTAAAATTGTGACATTTTGCACCTATTTTGCTTTGTCTTCAAGCACGTTTCCCGCATGTGATGATTTTCAATATTCGTATAGTGTCCGGTTTCATATACTGCATTGATCCCATTCGGTTATCCGAACAATGTTCGTTCCCAATTGATTCGGATAAACGACGTTCTACTGTATGTTCTTTCATGAAATATGACTTGTTGGATGCATTCTTCTTCCTTAATTATAATTTCATTTAAAAAGAATAAGGATTATATATACTATGTTTATTTTCACATAATGAAATGTGTGAACAAGTTTTATTTTGTGAAATTCTTACAGGTAAAAAAATAATTCTCTAATTTCGCTAAATTTTGAATTGTATATTTGTATTTATTTTCATTGGTTTATAGCTCCACTATTTTTAAAGGTAGATTTTATTGTGTATTTAAAGTAATATCTTTTCATTTTAAATTTCATTTAAAAAAAAACCAACTGAAAACCGGTTAGCCAGTTTTTCTGTAAAGTATAACAAAATTCTTTAATATTATCGGGGTTTTGCAAATATCAGCAAGTATGATGAACAAATTAAAAATCTCTTAATTATTTTTAAAGTCCTTTTTTTAAAAAACATTTATTAGATTAAATTTCTTAATATATATATGATGATTCAAATATTTGTGTCAGTTTTGACTTTGGAGGAAAATCGTTTACACATTTTCAATTTATTTAATCTAATTAATCATAGATCTGAAGTTCTTTAATTGTTGTACACGCAATCTAAACTGTATAAAATGATTTAAAGGCAATACACACAACACCTAGCTCTGAAAAAGAAAAATGCATTTATATCTAAAGATAATTCTCGAAGATCTGTAACTATTCCTTTTAACTGAAGAAGCAAATATAAAGACTCATTTTTATGGAAATAGTAAATGGGGATCTAACCAGCTTTTCCCTAGTAAAAATAGTTACTGTCCTTCTCCTAAATGTATGACGAAGCTATTTTTATTATCGGGATACTAATATAATGCCTCATTTTCTGGGATGTAAATCCTTTCCATTAATAAACACAAGGAAAGAGGCTATATTATTCATTAGAGCATTTTCTCTCTCTCTCTCTCTCTTTTTTTTTTTTTTTTTTTTAGTTTACTGTCATATGTTACTTATGCTTTTGAAATAATGGTACTGACGTCTTTTTGCGTTTTATCAACTAATAATCATTCCAAAAATAAATTTTGTTAGCTCTCGAAAATTCCATCACAATCAAAGTTTTTGCGCATTCAAAATAATTTAACCACTCTGTAATCAATTTATAAAACGACTAAAAAATATTTTAGTCTCTTCCGAGAGACCATTAAAAGATAAAATAAAAAAGACACCTTTGAGGTATATATATATCCGACTACTTGCGACAACTTTTTTTTAAAAAAAAATTGAGACTTTTTTGTGGTTTTTAGATTTATTTAGTACACTTTAAGAAAATAAGGCTAAAATTAAGAAGAGAAAAATAAAAATTATTACTACTAAAATGAGAAAAAATTACATAAACGGGGCACGCTTTGTACAAATAGTAAATGAACAAACTCTTAATTTTGATGTATTACTTTGTTATTCCTTTTTGAAGTGACCTTCAAGTTAAGAGATACTTTAATTTTTACAAAAACTAAAGAACTTTATCCTAGTTATTATATGAAATTGCTTTAAAAAAAAACAAAGATTATATTCACATAAAGAGCTGTAAATTTTGTAATAAAACAGTTATTGATAAATCTGAGTTTTGAAACACTTCTACAATTACACAGAACACACACAAAAAATTTCAGCAAATTATTTTTAAAACTTTTTGAGCAATCGTTGTCCCCGTTTGAGTTTTTCGAAAAAACACATTTCGAGTAAAAAGCATTTTAAAGTTTGACGCCTTATATAAAATAACAGCGTTTGCTTTTACTAAAACACTTGTAGTTTTTGTTCTAGCGAATGGAAAATAAAAAACTTGGTATTTTTATAAAGCTAATAAAATAGCCTATAAAATAAAATCATAAAAGAAATGTGTCAATTTTTAAGAAAAATCATGATTTTAGGGTAGTCGGATACTTTAAATAGCTTTCTTCATTCTTATCGCGTATGGGAAAAAAATGACGCCATTGTTAATTGCTTAAAAGGAATGCAATGCAATGATAGGGTTAATTAATAAATGGTGTCCAGGCTTAAACTATCCAAAAGTAATGGCTTATTATTACGGAACTACCCATCACAATGTAATAAATTGTTCATCCATGGTTTGGAAAACTCTCCCAAGATTTTTTGGGTCTAGTCCGATCGGTCGTAAATGCGCGCATTTTTCGGCAATCGCAGACGATAAACTTCTTACACTGTCCTCATTTGTAAAGATGTGGACGCCACAGTAAAAGGTGCAGTGCGTACCTTGGTTAACGGAATTAAAATCTGTCACGCGTGTACAGCGAACAGAGTGGAATGTCGTTACCTGATAGCCTAATAGACTTATCAGGACTCCTATAAAATGAATCACGCACACGATCAACAGTGTCTTCTATCCCAAAAACTTAAGGATACTTGCCAGTTTGAGATACCAAAGTTCCCGCCTTCTTTAAAGTTCTACCCCATTGGTGGATAGATTTTGATGTCGGAGGGTAGACATTTTATTATGTTTTGTACACGCGTAACTGATTTAAATTCCGTTAACCAAAGTACGCTCTGCACCTTTTATTGTGGCGTCCACATCTTTACTAATGAAGTCAGTGTAAGCGTTTATCGTTTGCGATGCGCAAATAATGTGCGGCCGATCGGACTAGACCCAAAAAATATCGGTGTGTTTTCCAATCCATGAATGAACAGTTTGTTACGTTCTGATGGGTAGTTCCGAAAAAATAAGCCATTACTTTTGGATACTATAAGCCCGGACACCCTGTATAATGAATAAACTTCCACGAAATATTTTATTATTACACATCAATTATGAATTTAGTTTGAGAATGACCAATTAAATTCAAAATTGCTTGTTAATTTCACCCGAAGACATATATCCCTTTTCAAAAAATAGTAACTGACTATGTCTTCTGCTTGAAAAAAATTTAAAGTTCCGTATGAAAAGACCATATAATTGATTAGTTTCGACTAGATATTATAATATATATATATATATATCTATATATATATATAATATATAACATCTATATTGCGAATTATTCTGTATAGCAAACTTTTTCCTGGAACCAAAAACATTGCAGGATTTTCTTCGTAAAATAACTTCCCTACAGCGAAGTGCATTTTCTATGTAACGAACTTTTTTTTTCTTGTGATTCAATTTTTTTTTCCCTATTTTGCAAGTATTTCTGAACGTTTTAAGTTCTTCTCCCTTTTAACACATTTTATGGAGGTCTTAAATCTTGAACAGGTTTTATTACGGGTTTAACTCCCTGAAAGCAATAGAATTCAGGGCGTTTCATCAAGAAGTGCAACCTTTGACCCCCATTGCCCAGTTCTCTAGAAACATCTTCGATATTCTCTTTAACTCTCAGTGGAGTTGTCTCGTGGAGCTCGAAAATGCCAAAACGTAAGTGCTTGAGCATCAAACAAAAAAAATTAGTTCTTCAGGAAGTGGATGAAGGCGTCAAGAAACTTTCCTTGTAGTTTTTCTTTCTTCCTTTTTTTTTTTTTTATTTTGATAGATAAGATATCTAAAATAAATATATATTAATTGCAAAAAGGTGCGAATAATTACTTTTGTTAATCCAGTGTGTTTGTGAATTTTTTAAAATTTTTTGATAGGGTTTATAAAGAAAATTGAAAGATGAAAATCTTTATAACGAATTTTGCATATAGCGAACTTTTTTTCGGGATTTAGAGACTTCGCTACATATAGAGGTCCGACTGCATATTTAAAATTGTGGATTTCCGAAAATATTCTAAATTTCTAATTAAGTTACGATTATGTTAAGACTACAGTTCGCTACAAGTTTCAGAAACCACCGAAAAAAAATTTTTGGGGGGGCTTTTTCTTATAGCTTATATCATTGGGAAGCTTGCCACAAAATTTCAGATCTGATAACAAATTAGTTTTTAAGATATTTGAAGTTTTCGGAGGTATGTTTTTTCGTTTCAGTTTCATTTTAAAGCATTTTTCCACTCTTAAATTAAATTAACTAAAAGTATTTTTGATCACAATCAACTCTTTCAGTGTTAAATATAGTTATTAATTTCAATTTTGATTACTAAAATAATTTCTGGTTGATTATGTTTTGGGTTATCATAGTTAACTAATTAAGATTGATTTTCAAGGCCAATTTTTGCTTTAAGAAATAATTTATATAACTTAGAAGTTTTACCATTAATTTTTCCTGTTGAGTAAATGCCATGGCAAAAACATTCTCCGGTTGCTGTGAGAAACAATATTTCGAAGAGATGAAATACTACTGAAAATAATGCATCTAAAAATCAGTCCTCTGTTGATACCGCAATTAGACCTCCGAATATAAGTATTCTGAATTCAAGTATTGCAGATAAAGCTAAATATTTCCATGGTGTATCAAACTATGCTATAGTAAACATGAAGTACCATATTTTAGTATTTTAAAGCTCCGTAATAAAAACTCAAATTTGCTAAACTAACCCAATTTAAAATTGAAAAAATTTAATTTTATGTACAAACCTGGCAATTTTTAACTTAGGTTAATATCATTACTATATCGCGTACATAAAGACTTTGTGTTTCAAAACTTTTGTGAAAATATTAGAGTTAGATAAAGCTGAATAATATATAGTCATAACAAATGCTATCCATATTATACAAAAATATTTTTTGAATGAAATGTTTTCAGTCATATTTAATTAAAGTATTGTTTTAATGTAGAACATTCATGGTAAAATAATACATTAAAAATTAGAGCTGTATGGGCTTTATAAGTTTTTGCTTTACGCCTTTGCAAACTGTAAATGCGTTTTTCTCAGATTTCTAATTTTGAAGATATAAGTGTTTTCGAATCCCTAAGGCTTTTTTTCTGTTCAAGATAAAGCCTTGAAATTTTTTGTATATACTCCCAAATGTATGTTCTATAAAAGTTACTATGGATTTAGGTCTGAGAGAGATTTATAGTTATTTTTTTTAAAAAATGCTTAAGTTAAAATATTTCAAAAATGTTCGTGTTTTTTCCCAGGTTTTAGCTAGAAAAATAATTATTAAAGATCAACAAGGGAACATATTTTCAAATCCATGCTAACTTTTTGTTTGCAATGACCTAAGAAACTAAATAAATTAAAATGACCAAAACATTTAAAAAATGGAGCATTTTATAGGAGTTTAAAAAAACTTCAAAAATTCTCAATTTTTTTAAATAGTAAAATAATGACTAGTTAAACAAACTTTTTACTTTCACAGAATTGACTTAATAATATAATCTAAATATAAAACATAAATTATTTTTTTTTTACTGTTTCTGTCTTCAAAAATTTTTTTTTTTTTGTAAAAGGGTATTGTGTAGCCTTAAATCTTAACAAAATCCTATTCGTAGTTAGATAAAAAAAATATTCGTTTCACAAATGCCTTTTATACGGCATTTTTTCCTTTAATACAATCTAGGTAATTAATGAGAAAACAAATTCTTTTGTTTCCATTGAATAAAAAATACATAACATTATTTTCATACACGTAGACCCCAATTACTAAATACAAAATGGCAACATTGAAAGGAAACTAATTTTTTTTAAAAACTTATTGAACATTACTTAGAATCATTGAAGTTTCACCAGAAGAATGTTAGATGTTAATCAAATTCACAGAATCACAAAATAAGCTAATTACATTCTAAAAATGGAAAAGGTAAAACTCATTTCACGTTAATTCGAAATCAATTTTTAGAAAAATGAAGTGTTTGCTGATTGTTGAAATGAGTTTGAAATATTCCCCAAGTTTGTTGGATTGTTCTTTGAGTATCCCAGATGGAAATTCCGTTAACCCTTTAACGTCGGGAATCGATAAAGCTTTAATCACGACAAATATTGTTTAATTTCTTTTCAGATAATTTTACAAGGAAATAAGAGCAATTAATAGAACGTTAATGAGATTTTAAATGATTATTAAATAATTTTATGGCTGTTAAAGTGTTCAGAAAATAGTTTTCAAAATTATGGTAATTGATGAGCAGTTTTTAATGTCCCGAATCTCTCAGAAATGAAATATTTGTGAAACTTGCTAGGTAAAAATAATTTGGTTGTGATTAGTAACACAGATGAGGCCAGATTTCTAGATTGAAATAAATACTGTAATTATCCAGATATATTAGCAGTAACAAGAAATTTGTGGTAGTAATGAAGAACTATTGTGAAGTAGTAACTGTACAGTAAATTTCGTGCTATGTACCAAATTTTATAAGCGCATTCATATAAATTTTATTTACGTATGCTAAGTTTCTTTAGATAATAGGCAAAATCGTTCATTTACGTTTCTTTATCAACAAAATGTAACGGGTCTATTCATGAAACTCCTACTAATCCTCTTGGGGAAAACTGTTACTTTAAACATTGTTCTATTGAAAACTTTCTCCCGAAGAAGAAGACGTGACTTATGTAAATCAAGGCTCATATTTAAGCATTAACTTTTTAGGTTCGATGGAGAGAGAGAGGTTAGGAGCTAGAAGATTGAAGTTAGTGATTAACATAAAGTAATAGAAAGCTAGTCAAGAGTGACTCGCAGATTAAAATATTGCTTATTAATAATTATAATTGCTTAATATTTAAAATTGATATTTGATGATTTGGTCAATTGGATGTTTAAATAGGAATAGTGTCGGCTTGAAGTCGATTAAGAACGTACTTGAGATTATTTGAATGTACTGCCAAGACGTCTAAGAGTATAATTAAAAAATATTAATTATCTCGTCTACCTCGCTTTTGTGCTTCCATACCTACTTAAAGGTGCAATTCCCTAACTTGGGTTGTTGAGACTTGTTAATAAATTATATTTGTTTTGACATAGGCTAATCTTTCTTCTAACTCTCGAACACTGATGGATGAGAGAGAGGCCATCAATCACAAACATACTTAGAAAAGTCTGTTGACTCTTTTCATCCGATATACAAATGATTCAAACATTAGATGAAAGTGAATGAATGCGCTATATGGTCAAAAATATTCGAACACCCTGTGGTAGACTAGAGAACCATATATTTAGAGAATATATGGTTCCTACGTATATTCCTCCTACATATAGGAGAACCTTTCTTTGTGCATAGATGACAGTCTACCAACGTACGAGGAGACTTTCCACTAGTTTCTTATAGGTGGGCATAATATTTCACTTCCAGGTGTCCATCAAAGCTAAAGTGAGTGGCAGCAGTGAGAATGGTCGACTTGTCAGTGATCGGTTTAGATCAGTGATTCCCAAATTGGTCAATGATGACCTGCAAGGAGTCCACACCAGCAAACAAATAATTTGGGGTTAAATTTGATAGGTTACCAGGGTGAGGGAGATTTTTACAAAAATTTTGATCAAGACAGGTGAGGAAAATTTTATCAAGACAATTCATCATTTCTTTCCAAAATTCAGCTAAAGAAGTAAAATATTGAACGTCATGAATTTTCTCAATTTCTCACAGACAGTCTGTCAGGACATTCTAACCTATGTTTAACATTGAAATGACCATACTCAAATTTTGTAACTAGGTTTGCGATTGCTTTTTTTTATAGTAATACATTAGTAGACAATGATTTCATAGAGTCAATTTGAAAAAAATGTATGTCATACTACAATAGGAACTGATCAGAATAGGTCCTAACGAAGATCTTAAAGATGAGAAACGGATGTTACAGGGAGTTTTGGCTTTAAAAAGGCATACCTGATATTTGTCGCAAGTTATGTAATACCGTGAGAACGTTTTTGATTTCTTTTCCTTTTACGAAGGACTTTCACTCAGTTTGCCATTCTTGAAAAAAAAAAAAAAGGAAGGAAAAAGAATAAGGCCCTTTTCTAAACAAGAGATTTAGGTTAAACTTGACTAGATTGATGTTAAAAATGTTGATAATATTTATAATTGAAGCACCAGATTTTATCTCTCGCACTCTTAAAGCATTTTGCTTGTTGTTCAGTTATTTTATGTAATGTATTTAAGTTATTTTATGTATTAATTTGATTGTAATTTTAATTCATTAACATGCGCTTTCTTAAGGTTTAAAATGCTATACTTCATTCAGTAAGAAATTCTAATACTTTTAAAGTATCTGACTACGTTCGGAACCGTTATTTTAAAAAAGCGCATAAATGAATAATTTTCATGATATTTAGCGTCACTTATAAAGGGTGTTTTCTTTTAGAGGTATAGAACTTTAAATTGCAAATAAAAAACAACGATGTATTATTCGATTGACATGAATTTTTTATTCGAAAGATAATCTTGTGTCATTACATTTTAAATATGATTTCGGTATAGGCCTGCCACGGCTGGCTCGGATGTAGTCCAATCTGGACGTCCAATTTTCGATGACTTTTTTCCAACATTTGTGGCCGTATATCGGCACAACATGGCGAATTTTGTCTTCCAAATGGTCAAGCGTTTGTGGCTTATCCGCATAGACCAATGACTTGACATAGCCCCACAAAAAATAGTCTAGCGGTGTTAAATCACAAGATCTCGGAGGCCAATTCACAGGTCCAAAACGTGAAATTAGGCGGTCACCAAACGTGTCTTTCAATAAATCGATTGTGGCACGAGCTGTGTGACATGTTGCGCCGTCTTGTTGGAACCACAGATCCTGGACATCATGATTGTTCAATTCAGGAATGAAAAAGTTATTAATCATGGCACTATACCGATCACCATTGACTGTAACGTTGTGGCCTTCATCGTTTTTGAAGAAGGATTCCACCAGCCCATAAAGCGCACCAAACAGTCAGTTTTTCTGATGTAACGGTGTTTCGACATACACTTGGATTAGCTTCACCCAAATGCGGCAGTTTTGTTTGTTGACGTAGCCATTCAACCAGAAGTGCGCTTCATCGCTAAACAAAATTCACTTATGAAAATCGACCATTATTTTCGAAATAAAATTGCACAATTTGAAAGCGTTGTTCAGGCGTGAGTCTATTCATGAATTGCCAAACCAAACTGAGAATAAAATCACTTGACAGTTGTTAAATCAGTCGCCATCTTTGGAAAGTAATGCCAACTTAAACTTCTATACCTGAAAAAAAAACAGTCTGTATTAGAATACATGTATACAATTGTTTTAAGGGACATTGTGACAAAAAAATGATTTAAATACAATATTTCTGGCAGAAAATTAACTTAGAATAACCTTTTTTCAAAATGTTCTCCTTGTGAAAATGCTTCTATCATAATAATATTTTTGCCTGTATATAGCTCAGACCTCTGTGCACAGGCTCAACTATGATTTTTTGAAAAATTCACATTCTTTTCAGAGTTACAACCCATTGAAATAATTATCTGTGTTTTTTTCTTTAAATTTCTCCCCTGTTGTCGTATAACATGGATAAACCCACAGAGTTCTGGGCTATAAACAGGCAAAATATTATAATAAAAGCACTTTTCACAAATGAGACTATTTTGAAAATGGGTCATTCTTTTTCATTTTTTGTCAAAATATTGTACTTAAATAATTTTTTTATTGTAATACTATTTGTGGAGACCCCCTGGTCTCACCTTTGAACACCAAGATTAATTTGAGGCAGCTAGAACCACTAAGAGCTATTTTGAATAATAATATATTTATTTAATATATTATAATTTTCTCAAAAAAATCTCTGATAACATATAATACTATTATGTCACGTCACCTAAAGGGATTTACCTTTATATTAAATTAAATTACTAATAATGCAGTTAATTAATAATTAAGCTCAAGATCAAGTAAGGTCTACCGAAATAGGGAGATCCGAGAAATACACGTACTCAAATTCTTATATATATATAACTTTCATTAACTTTAACTAAGACGCTTAAACTGACACTTATTTTAAGCGTACGTAAATTATATTTACCACTGGCTTATATCAGCTTTCTGGTACGTCTAGCAGTACGACGTCTTCACGAATCTAATCTCCCTGAATCTTCTAAAATGCGTTTAAAGTTGCTGGCTCAATAGCCTTCCATCATCTACCTTGCTAGCTTACAATGTTCGACTTAAATACCTTATCTATTTTGCATATCCCGTTCAGCTTTTTTGGAGTTGATTGGAAATATATATAAATCGCGAATTTATATTCCCCAAAAAAGACGCCTAAGAAGATTAGTGGAAAGGTTCCAAACAGATTCGCTCCACATATTCTTAAACAATTTTATATACATTTTCTAATCTAAGTGACACTAAATATCCTAAATATTATCTATTTATACGCTTCTTCCAAAATCATGGTTCCGGAACGTAATCAGATATCTTAAAGTATTAGCACCAACTATGAAAAAGACATTTAAGTTGATAAATTTGCAAAATTTAATATTAGTAAGCAAGGTTCAACCCGGAAACCGAAGAACAGGGCAAGGTGTTCATGAGACAAAAGGTTGGAAACCTCTGGTTTAGATAGAAGACAAAGAGATAATTAAAATTGTTTTCATAGCACTTGATTGGTTATAGCCAACTTGTTTCCCGTGAGAATTGTGCTTTAAACTGAACCCCGAAGACCGATGATTACGCGTATGAAGAAATCAAAAAATGAATAGATGCTAACCTTACTACCACTCATCAGCCCGAAAAACACAAGTTATGATCTAGAACCCCTTTTATTTAATAGTAGGTTTCCTTGGTTCCCATATATGAAACTGTTACAGCACCTTGTTACACATAATAATAACCTGTTATCACAGCCCCTAGACTGTCATAATCAAAAATTCATTATGTAATAATATTAGTAATCTTACGTATCGTGATTAACGACTTATATAACGGAAGTTGAAATCATCACAACGGGTTGACTATAATTCACTTATGAAAATCTGATGAAATTTAAGATTTGTATCATGGGCTCATTTGGAATGAAATGTCTTCAAGGTATCCGACTAGGTTCGGATATAAATTTTTCAAAAATTGATTTCCTGAATAATTCAACTGTTTCAAAGGACATAAATAGGTTTAAAAAGTCATAACTATTAAATAACTAATATGTATATCTCGCCCTTTGTTTTGAAAAAAAAAATTATTCTTAGGAAAATGTAGCAAAATTTTTTAAGTTAAGAAAAACGTGATAACTAAAACTAAATTGCACATTATGCAATTTTAACGTCATTGATATACTTCTTGATCCCCCTGAAGTGTCACAAACCGCAGGATAAGAAATTGTTTAAGAAATAAATGTTTTATTAGCATTTATAAATTTGATGGTCATGATTTTTCGTCAAAATTACTGCATGTTCTAAGCTAAAAATGGCTGTAAAATGTGATTAGACGTAGCTGTCTTAAAACCTGCGGTTTGTTACACTCTGAAGAGCCCGTAACATATATATTATAAATTTCATTGCATTTTTGATTGGATTGTTTAGAAGATATCCCGTTTTTCGTGCACAAATTGTCATAAAAAGTTCATTCTTCAAAAAACGAATTAAAAAAATATTTTTATTAGTTAGATAAAGTAAATGCTATAAAAAGAACTTACAAAACACTATAGTTTTATGTATTAGTCACTTCTTCCTCAATAATTAATTTCTTTTTTTTTTCCTTAATGACCGAAACAACATCAAACACCTAAAAGCACTTTTTCAACCTAGTCGGATACCTTAACCAGAAAATAAACCCTTTAAGCCGACGAGTGTCATCTCAAATTGAATAAACGAGAAAATACATATCTGGAGATTATAAACACTATAGTTGGACAATAACCTGACTGTCGTCATTTATGTTTTAAGTGCAATTTCATTATACGTTCCAACTTGATTATCATCGCCAATAGCCCTGCTTTGAGTGCTCGGCGTTAATAAACTCTCCCTCACCCCCTATGCTTAGCTAGCCCACGGCTTCAAAATACTAG